>KZ808453.1:171626-190431 GCA_000696205.2 Oncopeltus fasciatus | reverse complement strand
TATATATATAAACACAATGTTGAAAAATTATTATTTAGAAAGCATTTAAGGTTAATAGTATTTTTTAATCATCAATAAAACGAGAATAAGGCGATTAGTAAAATACATTTCTTTTTTACATGTGTGTAATGTATATATTAAAACATTAAAAGCCAAGCACATGTTTATATTCAGCAAGGCAAGCTATGCTGTCAGACTTCGTACAAATTTTTTCAGGTACTCAGAAAATCTACCGTCGATTAAAAATTACAAATATTTCAATTCCCTCTTGGTTCTATCTCACGGTGAAAAAATCAGAATAGGAATTTATTCATCGTTCCATTTATTAATTGTTGAATTCTTAACACCTATAATTAATCTGAGCAACACAATAAAGTGTAGAGATCATAAAGAAATGTCTTCTGAACAATTCCTTGGAAATAAGAGCAATTTATAATAGACTATTGTATTTATATAACAGACACTAATTCATGTTAAATTAGCAAGCAAAAACTGGAATTTCAATCTGTCAATAAACCAATATCAGCAAACGAGCAATAGATACATATGCATCAAATTTAAAAAATAAAACAAAATTCATATCATAATTAAATAATTATAGGGTGTTTAATACATCAAATATAAATGTATTTGGATATATAAGTTTTAAATTAAAAATTAAGAGGCATTAATTTAACAAATGGCTTGCAAAACAAAAATTGAATTAAAATAAATGAGAGGATCTGCAGGTAATAAATTGAATATGTAATGTAATAATGTGCAGAAAGAGAAAAATTAAAGAAATAAAGCTTCAAAAAGCAAATCAAAAATAGTAGAAGTACTTCATTATGATAAGGTAAATTTAATTTGGTAAGATGCTCAGAATATTAACCAGTTTTAATAAATAAGAAAGTTATTAATGTTAAGCTTATTACAAAGTCAAGATGCATTTTATGCATAATAATGGGCAAGAAATTTCTATACATAAAAACTTTTATAATAAACTTTAAATAAGGTACAAAAAAAGAATTGTAAGAAAATTAACTTATAAGATTGCTTTATTAATAGTAAGTATTTTATTGAAAAGCTTCGAAAAACATTGCTCAGCCATTAAAAATTGTTCTTGAAAATTTCAGCAAAATTTAAGAACCCTCTTTCCTCTTAAAAGATTTACTTAACCAGATTTTTAAAAAAATTAAATAAAAAAACCCCTCTTAAACTAGAGAAGTTAATAACACGTAGTTACTTATCTTCTCCAAGAGAAATATTCAATTTGATACTTTTTGTTATGTATCAGTTAAACGCGGGTAAATTTGACGTTAGAAGTGTTAATTTAGTACTATACGATCAGCAACCTCTCGTTGAAGGAAGTCTTGAGCGATAGTACCTACTTCAAAGTGAGGCAAACTCCCACTGGGCAGTCGTCGTACTAATTATTCAGTGAAATTTAATCAAGCTAGATTTTAAGGATAAGTAAGTTTAGCATTCAAATAAAATAAAATTTTAAATAGCGAGTCAAACTTTTAATATCATTAAATTATAAAGAAAAGGCAAATTAAAAAATTGTTTATATNAATAACCTACCAACCAATCCACCTATATATATATATATAATTCATATATAGTTCAATTTCACGATGCAGAAAAAACAAATTCTTAAACGCTTCTCAAACAGTAACAAATCTGTCCCGATAAAGAACGCAACAACATAAAACTTTTTAGATATTATAGTAAAGAGAAAATAAAAATGTTATTCAATTTCAAAAAATTATATACTTCTTCATTATTCAATATTTTGATATAATCGCAAGTTGTAGGAAACAGAGAAACTGGATAAAGAGCAATTCTTCAAATACAATATAAGATGCTGGGAAATAAATGTTAGCAGCTTTACTTACATGTTTTCATTAACCTCAAGCGGATTTATTAAATTCAGAAAATTGCTGTATGTTATGCAACATTGCAAGTGATTTAAAATATTGAATTAAGGTCATAAATTATGGGAAGAATGATGTTGAAAGAAATAGCCGCTAGGGAATTGGAAATACATTGTTAAATAATACAATAAAAACAATACAATTTAGTAATAATAAAAAGGAATAATAATAGAATAATTTCCCCAAAATATTATAGATACTGGCGGGAGGAGAAGTGCGAAGCCGGGTCACCTTGAACTACGTTAGCACGCGGGAATCTACGACTATACGGACCGCCTTCTGCAAGACATCCGCGCTGTGGAAGCGCCGACCATGCTGACACTTACGGAGGTGAGGATCGTTGTAGATAATGTTCCTGCCTTGCCCCGGGAGCCCGGGGGGGAGGAGTGCCGGCCTGGCGGCAGCAGGAGGAGGGCACAGCGGCAGCCTGCTGGCAGAAGAGGCGAGACAAGTCACACGCGAGACAAGACCTACTTGAAGGACTGCCGGCCGGGGACTGAACCTGCCTCGGCCGGCCTCCAAGTCGATCGGTGGTGTTCGGCTGTCTTCGGCTCCCGAGGAGTGGGGGAACTGACGCTTCTGCCCACGTGCTACTCACTAGGCTTCTTCTCCCGGGGGATACGTCGTACATTTCTCAATTATTTCTCAAATGGCAATTTCATAAATATTAATTAAGAATTATTTTCATCGATGTAAAAAAGAGTTGAATATATTATCCATCCGACACAACACTTAATCCACGTTACATTAATATTGAAAAATCCACTCTGAATATCCGTTAATTTAATATGTTCTTTGATGTGGCTATCGGTCAAAAATACAAAAATAACATGATTAACACACATTGAGGATGTTTGGAATTGTATTTAATTCCTTGAGAATTTTGGTCATTTTGTTACTAAAAGTAATAATCAAAAAGAGAGTTTGTTGACCGTAGATATTATTCTAAGATGATTTTGGAGGGGTTCGGTCGAGGTAGATCCAAAAAAACACAAATNTATACCTGGTATTTATACCTGGTATCTATACCAGGTTATACCTGGTATTTATACCTGGTATCTATACCAGGTTATACCTGGTATTTATACCTGGTATCTATACCAGGTTATACCTGGTATTTATACCTGGTATCTATACCAGGTTATACCTGGTATTTATACCTGGTATCTATACCAGGTTATACCTGGTATTTATACCTGGTATCTATACCAGGTTATACCTGGTATTTATACCTGGTATACCTGGTATTTATACCTGGTATACCTGGTATTTATACCTGGTATACCTGGTATTTATACCAGGATTATCTGCCTGATAGGATTATCAGGCAGATAATCCTTCATTATAAAAAAATACATTTTTTTAATTTGTGTTTTTTTGGATTTACCTCGACCGAACCCCAACTAAAATCATCTTAGAGTAAAAGTAATAATTTTAATAAAAGACCGTCAATTCAATACAAAATTTTAAAATCAACTATAAAAAATCTTAAAAACTACAACTAAACTAATTTAACAACCCTAATACATAAATGTCAACTCCGAGGAACTTAATTAGCCTAATCAATTCTTAAATTGTTGGTAACAAAATGATCAACATTTAGCGGTCATTATGGAGAATTAAATATAATTCGAAACATCGGCTAAAATGTGTTAATCACATTATTTTGTTAACCTTTTGACCGATTCACTGAGCATAATAAAAAATAATTTTAAAAATATTTTCCTGATATTAACGAAACTCGAATAAAATTCTCTATATACTCGTCATATAATATTATAAATTTAAAAAAATCTAAAGAGCAGAAAAATTTAAAATGTGATTTAACAATAATAATATAAATACTGATCTCAACCAAGAAATTTCGGTTTAATTCAAAAACTATTCTGACTTTTATTATAACTTCATTTAAATTTAACGAGTTCAAAAGAAGTTTTCCTGACTTTAATAAAATTGAAAACTTCATGTGAACGAGATACTATTCTGTAAAACTAAAGCAAAAATAGAAAACATAACTGACGATTAGCTAGCATTATATCTCATTATTATGTTTAACCTCTACCATTTATTTCAAATGTATATTGTAACTTACCGCCATACATACTACTGATTACTTAACTGTATATTTCATACGAAAGCTCAGACGAGTGAATTTCAAGGAAAAAATTGAAATTTTGAGTTTTAACCCCTCCTTCGATATATATATAAAAAAGAAAAAAAAAATTACTCTAAGCTTTGATTTTATAAATTAATATGACTGTGACTCGTGAAATAATTCGTTCTGTTGTTTTCACAAAAATCCAGTTATCAACCAACAGCTTAAAATTCAAATAACCTACCAACCAATCCACCATATTTCGATATCAATGATAAAATTTAATAATGTAAAGTTAAGATACTTCCCTTTAACTTCCGGCCGGTCTAGCGCCGGTCAGACGCAGTGACTTACTATTCTCTTTTCAGTGTTCCTCTTGCTTTATAAATTCGATTTAACAATCATCTCATTTATGAGTACTAACCAACTAAACGAGAACCAATAAGCATGAGATTGCAATGACTCAGAGGATTCCTGGTGTGTTCTTAGGGAACACTCAATCCGAATTGGGTACCATTCATTACGTGGGGGGAAAATCAGGGGACCACAACGGTGATCTGACGCCTTCTCTAGTGTGCTGTGGGTCCAGAATAACATGTATTTCCCCCACGCGACAATTTGGCCTGTTGTGGGACTGGAATTTTTAAAAATAAATTGGCATGATAATCTGATTAGTTTAAGTAGCCCATAAGTGCCATATGATAATTTGTAATTAGAATGTTCATTTATTTTATAACAATACATTGGAAACCATTTTAAACAGTTTGAGAATAATAACAAATCCACCTCAGCCAATAGTTTAATACAAAATGTATTTTTTAAGTGTAAGCCCTTCTAACCACTTAGGGTCATTGAGGGTAGGGCAATCTACAGGTTACCTTCCCATCCACGGCTCAAGACAAGCTTCTATTCACCGATAAAAGCTTGTCCTGGGTGGGATTTGAACCCGCAGCGCCAGGATAGCGATGAAAGGACCCCACGAGCCGCCCTGGCTCCCCTATGAAGTATTTGATGTACAAAATAAAACAGTGTGGATGGTCCTGGCGAACGCTAAGGCCTCGTGTCCAGGCCACCCCATGTGCTAATTGTGATGAAGCGAGATGGCGATAGGCGCTCACTACAAGAGCACGCGATCATTTACCAGCTGGAGGACGCACATCGCTCATTTCCAAAACAGCCCATCACGTACGGTAGGGTAGGGGAACAAAAGTCTCACCGCATCCTCAATAACACTTAATATTTAACGTAAATTTGTCGATGACACAATTTAAATATTTAATTATTTAAAATTGATATTGTAATACAAGTAAGCAAAAATTACATTGACATCCAAATAATTGTTCATCTCCGTATTTATTATTCTCTCGTTGAGGAAAAATCATTCTCAGCGGAAGAATTTCCCCAATAAATAATTGAAACATCAAAGAATTTGTCACATTTCCAATGGAAATATCTTGAATTTTTCACCGTCTTTCTTCTTTTCGCCGAGAAAGTCCCCTTAAATTTTATCTGAGGTTGTGTTTAACCACTTAATATTTTTTTAATTCAAGAGATAGTCAATCAAAATAAATATATAAATAGAGAAAAACACATTAGATCTAGAAGTAGAGAAGAAACCGCGAAAAATGTACTTAGTACTAATCTGGAAAGTTATTAAGTACTAATCTGGAAATTTATTAATAGGAAGGATTGGGTGGAGATTCGTCTTGGAATTGGGAAAAAAACAAATTTATAAAAAAAAGAAATGTCTATTATTCCTAAGGTTTCGGTCTTCATTTTAGATCTTCTTCAGGGGAATAGGGCTGATGAAGGGAAAGTCTCCTGCTTTAGAGTAACTAGACTGTATGACTGCAGACTCATGAATTCAATATGACGTAATCGCAAAAAATTTTAGCTAGTAGGTCGCCAACTCAGATATTTGCGAGGCAAACACACTATTAAAGCACGAGGTGATTAATTACGTCATTGTGACGTAATCAACCGAGGGTAGGTTATAGGCAACGGATGCGCTAAGGGTTTCCTAATTAATGAAAAAAAAATCTTCAACTCTTACGTGGGTCACTAATGTTAACAAAATGTCAATATACGCCCCAGGAGTGTTACTCAATATACTAGTTCTAGTTTGCTAAATATTGCCTCCAACCATAACTCAACAACGCTAAGTGACAACAATACTATATTTCGTCAGTTAATGTTGACTAGACATCTCTACATTTTTAAGATGTGTCAAGAGAAAAATCAGATTTTTCTTTTCAGAAAAATCAACTTTTTCTTTAAATGCACAAGAAAAATTGTATTGTTTTGTAGACACAACTGCAATGTTACCACATCAGTTAGAAATCTTTCTTCTCATCTGAAATAAAAGTAACTTTCTTCTGCATCGAATTAAGCACGGTCGAATCCCTCATACTTTATTAGATAGTAGTTTTACGTTAAATCAATTCTGATCACTTATGATAAAAGAGTCAGATTCAGAAAAAATCGTGTAGCTACAGCCATGGTGATTGAAAAGAAACGCTTAGAAGGGACGAGTAGAAAAATAGAAAGTAGACGACTAGAAATGACAAGAATGAAGACGAGTAGAAGTGAGTATAATAAAGACGAGTAGACTAGTAGAAGTAGAAGAGACGAGTAGAAAAGTAGAAGAGAGTAGAATAGAGCCGAGTAGGCTAGAAGAAGTAGAAGAGACGAGTAGATAAGTAGAAGAGAGTAGAATAGAGCCGAGTAGACTAGTAGAAGAAGAAGAAACGAGTAGACAAGTAGAAGGGAGTAGAATAGAGCCGAGTAGACTAGTAGAAGAAGAAGAAACGAGTAGACAAGTAGAAGGGAGTAGAATAGAGCCGAGTAGACTAGTAGAAGTAGAAGAGACGAGTAGTAGAAGGGAGTAGAATAGAGCCGAGTAGACTAGTAGAAGTAGAAGAGACAAGTAGACAATTACAGGTAGAAGAGACGAGCAAAAGATACGAATACAAATACGAGAAGCCTCAGCCGGTGATTGGCTTAAGCAGTTAGTTCAGTTGGCAACTTACACAGAAACATTTAAGTCTACCGTTTAAGATCCGTTGAACCTCAATATTTATTGATAATAGGAAAATGGTGCATTCGCACTCATCTGACTAAATAATCACGGTTTAAAAGGAAAGAAGACTCATTTGGGGATTGCAGCAAGTGTTATCAAAGATCGCTAAATGAATGAAATTTGATCAAAACAGTAAGTACGAAAAAATTATATTTTGTGAATACGCCTGGATCTGCATCGTATGTATACAGGGAAAGTACTATCAACTTAATAAATTGTATATGACAACATTATCCCCACGAACCATAAACTTCATTTGCTCATATTCCAAAAATGATTCATAAACTTAACTTATTATCAGCCCCACGTCTTTTTTAAACATTAGGGTTTTCATTTTATTTAGAATACTGTATTTCATATACATCGATTAAGCCAATAATTAACGGAACGGACAGACAGACAGACGTGTTTGTCTCTGATCAAATTCTCTTTCTCAAACAAAAACCAAAGAGACCTTAAAGGCAACTCTCTCCGCAGCCCCCCCCCCCCCCCCCCCCCCNTGAAAAAAAATTTTTTTTTAATTCTAGGGTATATGATCTCCTAAAATAATATTATAGCAATAGATTAAATAGTGACCGACGTAGCACGCTAAGTGAAATTAAAAGCCCATCACGCAGGGTCTTCATAAACTAATTGGACTTACTTTGTATCATTAATATGGGCATATATTTAATGATCAAATTTTTCTTACTAGACGGTGATACAGATAAATAAATATCATTTTTATCCTCAACCGGTTGGTAAATGAGAACCTTTTGTTAAGTTAGTATGACTCTAATAAAACAATGATACTCATGGTCTTGAATGCCATCCTTCCTATATATCTTCTATATTGTTTTGTTTATGCTAAATATTATATTAACTTGTAAATAGATGCTCGAATATAAAATTATGTTTCTTTTGTATAACCACTCAGCCAGTCGTCATAATAAGAAATATTATGCAATATAAATGTATGACAAATATTTTAATAAATTTAATGGTAATTCAATTATTTTTGTTCTCCTTCTAAATCCTCCATTTTATTTTCTATATTACGGCAACCATTAAATAATAATTCCTACGATTTGCAGGAAAAAAAAAAATCCACAAATACTGTTTGCTACTCACCATGTCATATACCTTACTCAAATATATTTTCCTTTATTTTTAAACTGCAATCGCTATAAAGCAAAATGGCACCCATTACATATAGGTATTCATTAAATTTTTAACGGTCTATATTTTTTGAATTTCCAGTATAGGATGTCTTGTCATGGTACGAACATGAATAACTAGCTCGATTACTCTACGGGAAATCTGTTGATGAAAATATGGAATAATTTTCCCAAAGGATACTGCAAGTAAACCTGTCTTTCCACGTTTCCAGTCCACAGACGTTTAAGACCCTAGCAAGGGAAGGTCCTCTTCCTATAATTAACCTTTTTTTTTAAACTGATTAACATATTTTTTCTTCTAGGACAATCAAGAGACTTCCGAGGAGGCACCTGTGGCACTCCGCTCCCTTATTTCAGTCCAAGGTAATATATCTTTATACATATGTGTGTATCTTTGTCAGCCTTCCAAAAAAAAAAAAAAAAAAAAAAAAAAAAAAAAAACTTTAGCTGAAAGAATAGGCGATTGTTGATGTCTTCAGATTAATTCCAAATACAAATCAGGATTTCGATAAGCCTAAATATTTCTCCGCAAATTCTCATTTTGTGCAAATATAATGTATATGAAGGCACGAAAACACAAATAGAAGAACTCNTTGTAAGGTTATGGTCTTGTAGCTGGTTTATTATTACTTAATGTATATATATAATAATAATAATAATAACGATAATAACGAGGAAAAGTATATCACTTCAACAGAAACATCTTTTTGCTACTTCGCAAATGAAAACATCACAGGTTCAAGACATTTTATAGTATATTATATTTACTTTTATTTATTCTCATAGGTAATATAAATCTTTTGAATAACAGCTTCCGATTTTCTAAAGGCGAGAAAACAATCAAAAGTATATATTTCACAGCATCTCTAGTGGAAAATTCTAATTTGTTCAAGTTAATTGTGCTTATATTACTAATAAATATTTAATCCCAATATAATTGTTAAACTATTCTTTCATAGCACTTAAATAAATATTTTCTTTAAGTCTATGATTAAATATTTAATAATAATAATTAGGTCAATTTAACACATCTGATTAATAGATGTTATGACAGCATATCTATTATTTACAATTAGCCATACAAAAATAGTAATATACCTTTGTTAAATTTAAGGAATAGATAAACGGGGTCAAAATAAATTTTAAGCGCCGTCAAATAAAAACTATTTGAAAACGGACTCAAAAAAAAAAAAAAGGAACTGTTTGATTTTTAAATGGATGACACACTTTAGGTGTAATTGACATCCAGTGGCTTCTGATGTAAAATGGGAAGGTCCATATCAAAAGTAAGGACTTCCTTTCAAGTCCACACGAGCGCACTGTAGACGAACTCCACAGCTAACAACTCTAAGCCACAATCTAACGCTTGCTTGAATTTTAGCTAAACACCAATACTCATTTTTCAATTTCTCTGAATAATTCGGAATATCAAAAAATATGTACAATATTTAATAATATATTACATCTACCTTACAACAAACCACTAAAGGAAAAGAAAGTCAGTCACGCAGGAGCTGTGTGAAGTGAGCAGACTTCCCATTTTTAATTAAAAATGGATATAAATAAGAGTAAATAGGAAATTTAATTCAAGCTTTAAAAGTAGCTGCAGCGAGAGTTGGGCTCGCTATAAATTTCGAGAGGACATAAAGGGTTATGTGTTAATCCTGTGCTACGGCCTCTGCATGATTACATAACTGTTAGCGAGCAAAAGGGTATAGGAATGTGTATCCCTTTAGGTTTTCTTATTAAACGAGAAAATAAGGGAAGTGAAATTGAGAGGAGGATAACAGCAGCCAAGCGGAGTTAGTTGGCCCTTCGAAGATATCTCAAAAGCGGTATTTTGTCCGAAGTATGAAAGGTGACCAGTTCTCATTCATGGATCTGAGACTTGGGTGCTCACTGCAGCTCATGGGCATACCACTGTAAAGCATGAGTGGAAGATACTACTTCCGGAAGGGATAAAGGAGAATTGAGAAGAAGGACAAATGCCGAAATAAGGGAGTTATTTAAGGAAATAGACATGGCCCAATCTGTCGGGTTATCGGGACTGCGGTGTTCGCTTGGAGGGAGACCAAATCCCTCATTGTAATTTTTTCTTTTTGTGTGTTCACTACACTCTTTCTCCCAACTGTACATATTTACTAAATGTTTATATATATATATAAAGATCCGTTGAACCTCAATATTTATTGATAATAGGAAAATGGTGCATTCGCACTCATCTGACTAAATAATCACGGTTTAAAAGGAAAGAAGACTCATTTGGGGATTGCAGCAAGTGTTATCAAAGATCGCTAAATGAATGAAATTTGATCAAAACAGTAAGTACGAAAAAATTATATTTTGTGAATACGCCTGGATCTGCATCGTATGTATACAGGGAAAGTACTATCAACTNTATATATATATATTTGTAGAAAATGAAACACTCGCGGCTGCAATATATTGTAATCAAGAACTATTAGGAGAAGGAGTTTAGTTGACTGCACACAAAAGAAAAAATCACAAAGAGTAAAATATTCGGGATTTCTCGCCCTTCGTCAGTTAGGAGTGAAGTCTCTCTTATTTTCACACACGCAAAAACAAAAAAAAAAACAAAAAAAAAAGACAATGAATGTAATTTCTCTGCAGCAGTTGCAACATTTAGTTCAGTAATGAAGCACATCACAGATTCATTTATTCATATAATGAATGAAGCTCAAGAAGTCAAATCTTCCTAGATATCATTAACTATGATGCTGAGGAATTCGCTTAGTATACGCCGCTTCTTTTTTAGATACAAAAACCAACTACGGTCTTTGGGTTTTTCTTGTAAACAACAGAATAAATTCATTTTTTCCTGCAATTAGATGAGATGGGGAGGAAAATTAGTGGGGCACTAAAATGCATAATTAAATATATCTCCGTTATAATTAGAGCTACAAAAAGCATATCGAGTATAATTGGAGTAAAATTTAATTTTGTAACATCAAGTTCTATGAAATTTTGACAGAAAATGCTTATTATTTACAAATGTAACAATGAAGGTTATAAGCTTCCCTTCTCTCTTCTCGCTCGAGCATTCTAGAGCCAGCCTCAGTTATTTAGCTTATTTATGCTCATCATTAATGGATGAGCTTAGGACATGCAGCTCCTGCGTGACGGACTTTAAGAACAATATCAATGTGGTTCCTTGGCAGCCAAATTTAGTGTACACTTTAAACTGCTTTCAAGTGGGTTAAAGGGAAAAGTGCTTAAAACTATACATAAATCCGACTGTAAGCCAATGAGGATAATAGCTCTAGAACTGGCAGCGAGAGTTTGATCGATTTGTAAGCTTTGTGACTTGAAGTAAATTGCCGAAGATGACCAATCACCTGACCAAGGTGACCTGTAGCTCCCGTCACGATGAGCCGCTGAACTAAACGAAACAGTCCTGTCTGAACTTGGATCAATCAGTTCCGCACAGCTCTCGAGAACAGAAGGTCAGAGTGGGACAAAGGTCGAGGACTCGCAGCGACAAATACTCCCAGTGGACGGCATTTGCCCCCCCCCCCCCTCCGGTACCCTCTGATGGCTGTGAGGGTTGACCTCTTCCTCTGATAGCAAAACTATCTGTCGTTTGCTGGGATATTTTTTTTTTATTTTTTTATTTTTTTTTTTTTTTTATTTTTTTTTCTTATGGCCTTTTATCAGGATCATGGGAGAAAGGGAATTGATTATCACAAATATCAGATATGGGTATGTGCTCAATTCAGAACTATCCAAATGACAATAAAACCAAAAGAGTTAACCAGTTACTTAATCACTAGTTTGAATAAAAGTGAAAAGGCATTGAGGAAGAAGGATAATTTCGCTGAACCTGAGTGGACCGACAAAGTGGTAGGAGCACTCAACCCTCTTAATTACCTTCTTAAGTATCATTCATATTACTAATTAAACATCTAAAAAAGAGTTGTTTTGTAAAAATTTTTTCCATGTATTAAAAATTAAAATTTTTATAAATTTCTAAGAGGGTTTTTAGTTTGGACTTCCCAGTAGAACCCTAATTCCCTATTTCTCTTTGACATCTATTAATAATGAATTTTAAAAAAAGGAATGATGATTAAAAGTCGAATTTTGTTTCTCCTATTTAAAATTAGTGAGAGCGGCTAACTCACCTAATTAAATTGGTAAATATACTCTTGTACATATATTGTTTGTAAAAATACAATTTTTATACTTTTTTTTTTCCTTCAAAGGACCAGAAAAAAGGAAATTATGACAAAAACTTTTACCCATCAATATATCTTCCTTACTACTGCCATAAGGTAGATAAGGAAAGTAAAAAGTAAATTAATAATATAATTCATTTTACTAAAAAAAAAAATCTATAAGCCAATCCATATATAATCACTATACGGTAATGATATTACAAGAACAACCTCGATGAAATATGTTCTATAATATATTTATAGTTATAAAAATCGATATTATAGGTTATATAATGCAAGTATATTGTAACTAACTTCTACTCTTATAATTTTACTCTTTAATTATTATTATTCCGTTTATAGCTGGCTTATGGCCACAGAAAAGCCAACCTGTCTTTCTCATAAACCTGCGACGAGATGAGCTGTCTACAAGGACTTGCGACCACTACTTTATACTTGTTTAGCAAGTGCTTTTGAAGATGGCCTCCTTAAGTCGAAAGTACTAAAACATAGTGAAAATACATTTTTCAGGAAAAATTCAAGTTCACATTTTATTTATCACTTTAATTTACTCTTTTGCCAAGGTTTAGAGCCCAATCCATCCTAAGTTAATACTGGTTATGATTCAGTTGAATAAAACGGTTTTATAAGGTTTATTATACTTTTGGTCATTAGTTAAACTGGCAAAAAATCATTAGGTTTTAAGGTCACGACTCCTTAATAAAGCTTTAAGCAGACAATATAACAAAAGTTTGAAAAATTTATTTTTATTTTGTTTAGTTGCATTATATATTTCTACGAAATAAAACGCTTTTAAAATACGCTGATTTCAAAAAGAGCGAACGTAATGGTATTTTTTTATTATTAAAAAGCATATTTTATTAAAATTAATCAACATATTAATTTTTACAAAAAATGAAACATCATAAATGACAATTACTAAAAATTCTTAAATACTTCTTCCGGGCTTGACCCTGTCGAGAAAAGTTTTTTTTTTTTTGCCGAGCATTCACACATCCTGTGATGGCTTCTTCAGGACTGAATACAGTGAGCTTTAGTAAGTCTTTAGGTCAAGTAAGCCCAACGCCCATGTACCTATCATGGCTCATTATGATGTTCGAAAGCTCGGCAAAAAGCAACTTTTATACATGGTGAATACCGGAAGAGTGTATAAGAAAATAATTTTATGTTAAATTAAAACATTTATTTTTTAAAGAACTTTTTTTTTTAATCTTCCAAAAGATTCGCCAGACTCGTTTTGGATTTTCGTTTTTAGCTTCCCTTTCAAGTAACCCAATTGAGTAGTCCTCAAGGATATCTTCCTCGGTGCCGGCTCTCGGCGTTATGCTCGTGAAACTGTAAGTTTCCCAAGTTCTTAGAAAAATGGGAGTGCAGAAAATTCCAACCTTCAATTTCATATCGCGTCCTTGAACTTTAATCGATGCAAAATGGGTTTGTTGTTGGGATTCTTGATGTTTTCCAAAATTCTTCACATTTTACCTCTAAACCATTGTCAGAAAAACATATTTCTTATGAAACAAATAACAGTTCAGTTTGTTACAATATATTACATGTATATTAAATTATAATATTCAACAAAACAAGATATATACACTAATATGAAAGAAAATTTGAAATAAATAATAAATGAGGAAGTCTCATACTTCCATATTAATTTTCCTTTTTCGGGACCAGTAAAAACTTCTTCCTTTACGGGAAAAATAACCATTTCAGAAAAATAAACGTAACCGCTTCCCTTATACGAAGAATAGATCTAACATAATTTTTTATTTATTTAAAGTAAATTAAATAAAAAAAATGAAGAGAAAAAGTTTTATAGTTGTAGTGCTGAGTAATTCATATAGACATGTATTTCATATACATCGATTAAGCCAATAATTAACGGAACGGACAGACAGACAGACGTGTTTGTCTCTGATCAAATTCTCTTTCTCAAACAAAAACCAAAGAGACCTTAAAGGCAACTCTCTCCGCAGCCCCCCCCCCCCCCCCCCCNAGCTATATTTTTTTATAAATATTATTTTTTTGTGGTATTTAATCCCATATAAAGCATTTATGTAAAGTGTTTAAAAGTAAGTAACGAGATTCATTTAAACAGCTTGACAATGTCAGCTCCTCGGAGCATAAGACGATATATTCATCGGCCTTGGAGGTTAGACTCTAACTAATAAAACTCAAATTTTTGTAATGATCTCATATATATTACAAAAACTAAATGTAAATCAATTGAGTGAAACATCAATGAATTAAAGTAAATTAAATAAAAAAAATGAAGAGAAAAAGTTTTATAGTTGTAGTGCTGAGTAATTCATATAGACAGCAAATACAACTTGTCTTTTAATATTACATGAGGAGAATGGATATTACAATGGGAATACATTTGTACAGTGAGATAGAAACAGGGAAAAAAGAGCAGAGATTCTCGGGCGAGACAAAGCAGTTTCATCAGACAAAACTAACGATCTCGCAAGACGCCTGCAGCCATGAAAGAATGGTTGGCTCCCTCTCGCTAATCTGTGTCTTTCTTCCGCACTCCAGATCTCGGCCGGGGAGAAGTCAAACATCCACAACCCACAAGTACCAGGGCTGTGGTGGAAGGTGCTGAGCGAAGGAATTATCAAGAAAAAACGAATTTCGGCAAGTTGCTGGGAAATAATAATCGAAATTTCATTATGTAATATGAATAAGAGAATATGGCGGGATATATCTTATAAGCTGGAGAGAAAAGGGCATTACTAAACCTGGTTCATTATTCGCCGGCAAGGAAGAGTGAGTGGCAAGTACGCAGCCATCGTAATTATTTTCGCATACATCTTCCTCAATATGTATTTTTGTAAAAATATTATAGGTGGTTGGCGCCCCTTCTGGGACTCTGGACTATGTTTTAGATCCGAGGCTTGGTGGAGTGCGGAAGGAGCAGGCACATGCGCACTCCACAATCAAGCCTTCCTCCGAGAGCATGCACAAAAGCCTGCAATAATGACCACGGGAGAGATATCAGAGTGTTGCCGCTGCCGGTGCCGGTGCTCTTGGGGTTGCCCCTCTTTGGGTTCTCCCTCTGCTCTTCTGCCGTTCCCTTCCCTCCATTACGGTGTAGGAATTGCCATTTCTCACCGGCATTAAGGCAATAATGACCCTAGTGGTTGATTTGCCAAAAATATGAAGAAAAAAAAAATATTATGGGACATACGTTTTAGAAAAATAGATTTTACACATCTTGTTTTGAAAGTCTCTTGTAGCTGAAATAAAAGAATACATCAGTATCATAAATATTGGTCCTTCCCCTGAACATTTTTATTTAACAGTTTGCAATAAAAAGCCTAAATAACGAATTTGGTTTCCATATTCTAAAAATAAGATAGCTCATCCAACACTCGAAATTACTAGTAAGTATTTATTCAATAATTTGTATAGAATATAAATTAATTTTGCTTCTATTTTCTTCTATACTTTTCTTAATACTTTCTTAATCAGGGGCGGCAGTAATAGGACATAAGTATGTAAACAGAAGAGCAGCTTCAGGATCGTTGACTACAGGCTGAATAACGGAACGGTTCTGACAGTATATAAAGAAATGGACATGGCATTTTGCATATAACTCTTATTAGAAGTTTCGCATTTGAAGATACACATGGCCACTATTCAATTTCTCACTCATTTTAAATATGTAAGGAGAACAAAAGGAGAGTTTGTTGACAGTAGATATTATTCTAAGATGATTTTAGTTGGGGTTCGGTCAAGGTAGATCCAAAAAACACAAATTTAAAAAAATGTATTTTTTAATAAAGGATTATCTGCCAACGTTTCGGCTTACATTGTAAGCCATCTTCAGGGCTATCTTGAAGATGAGAGAGGACGTCCTGTCCCTAAGTTCACATTTCCATGACTCAAAGTTCACATTTCAGTCATGGAAATGTGAACTTAGGGACAGGATGTCCTCTCTCATCTTCATGATAGCCCTGAAGATGGCTTACAATGTAAGCCGAAACGTTGGCAGATAATCCTTTATTAAAAATACATTTTTTAAATTTGTAAGGAGAACATTTACGTGTCACCAGAATTGCTGAAGTGTTACTAGTTATTTTCAGTCTACAGCAAAACAGCTTCGACAGCAGGGAAAACGTTCATTTTCTTGTCCGATTAAACAATTTCATAGGGTACAATTTATGGTTAGAACGCTTATAAGAATGATTTAAAGCGCCATATTTAACGCATCCAATGGGGCGGGAAGAGGCTTGAAGAGGAGCCTATAGAAATCCAAAATATGAAGGAGACATTATTCAAAATGGAACAGGGAAGGGGTTTCTTATGCAAGACCATACAGACGATGCTTGAGTCAGTTTGTTGACTAATTTTACGACCAGCAGTCCTCTGAGTCAGGCCAATTTTCTAAAGGCTCTGTTTATCGCACGTGAGTCATCTATTGGAACACCTAACTATAGCAGTTCATGACTTTTGCTTATCTTGCTTCTTTCCATTTACTTTTCAAGTTTTTCTGCTTCGGACTGAGTCTTCTCTCTCACGCTCCTTTGACGGCAGACAGTCAGAGCCATTGACTTTGAAGTTCAGCAGGAAGGTAAGACCTAATAAAAGTGAGGGCGATTTAAGGATGTGTGAGCACATAAAGGATATATCAGATTCTATGTTTCTGGGGCTGGGAATGGAATTTCTACAAAAAGATGCATACAATGTATTTTATTTAACATCACACGAGCAAGAGAAAAGCCCACATCTTTTCAAAAAGATGTCGTAAAGATGGATTTCACTTATTTCTCAAGTAATTTTATAAAATTATAGTTCTGCACAATTTTTATGAAAAACGTTCATGAGATATATAAGAATAAACTTCTTATATCAAGAGTCACCTAACTTAAACTTCCCTCATCCCCTTAAGATTAGCCTAGAAACTATCTTAACATATCTATCATTTCTGCTCATTAACCTTTTCCCCGTGTAAGATATTACACTAAACTAACGCACTTATAGACTAACACAAGGCCCCTCCACTCCCCTAGGAGTAATTGTGAAAATGGTTCCAGAAAAATTTTCTTAGGGAAATCAAGATATTCACTTTTGTTAAAATTTTAATAGATTTTCAGTCATCATCATTGGAGAAGCTAAAAACATGGTCTGCTTTATTTTTTTTTTCCCTCCATATTATTTGCCCGTCGCTATTAAGGTCATTGGTGCAGGGTCTGTTTGTGTGTATGTGAGTGAGCGTGTGTGTGTAGGAGCGTATGAATTTATATAAAGACTGCATGCTGTATAACGTATTTATAGAAAAAAGGTTTTTTTTTTTTGGTTTTTTTTTTTCCAAATCGCAATGCAGCCCAGGAGGTTGCGAGGCCAACTTCTTTTTAGTCATCGGGGAGGATTGTAGTTCGACGACAGGGATTGGACATAGGGATTAGGGTGAAATGGGAGTTTACTGTGGCAGACTGAAACGGTTGAAACTGAGAACATGGACAAGAGGAATATTAATGTCGTGATGAAGGGTAGATTTGGATACATAATATGGAGCATTTGCAATTATTTTAGGACATTGGACAGAAAGTATTGTATTCGTTGGATATTGCAAGGATTAGCAGCACCTCCCCACACCGTACGTAAAAATTGGTCGTACTGCTAGTGCTATATTATAGAAGGTTTTTACGGTACTCGGTACAGTGTAAGCTATTTTTAAAATAGTTAAACCAAATATGGTACTTTATTCAAGATTATTTTTTCAAACTGGTGGGTAAGTTCACTAATGGATACAATTAATCTAGGGGGAAAGAGGTGTTTAGAGACCGAAATGAATTATAATAATAATACAATTAATAAACATTAATATTAGTATTATCAACTTTATTATTGTCGGTACGGAAAAAAAAAGATTGTAAACAAAATAGAGGTAAATGTAATTTTATAACAGATAAGTTCTGTAACATTAAAAAAAAAAAAAAACATATTAAGATGATATTTAAGATAGTAATTTTAAGTACCGTGCGGGAACTCTAATTTTTTTTTTCAAGGGGAGGGGGAAATACCAAATTGGCAATATTTATATATTTATTTTTGTATTAGTTACGAAAAAGTTAGTAGAACAAAAAGGTCCGCAATCTAATCTGATTTACACTAAAAGGCTTTTCTTTTTTTTTTTTTTCATTTATAAATTACTTCCTGCACAGCGTGCATCTTGCAATGTGCTCTCAAAGTATGTAATTATCAAAAGGCTTTTTAAGTTAGATATTTACGAATATAACCAGTTGACACAGCTCCTGCGAAAGGATTTTTTTTAAATGTTAAAAGATATGTTATATTTTTTTTATAAGAATAAATTGATAAAAATAACTATTTTTAACATTTAATATAATAAGGATATA
>KZ808453.1:88441-111553 GCA_000696205.2 Oncopeltus fasciatus | reverse complement strand
TATATATATATTATAACTTTTAACAGATCCAGTTTTTAGCTTCTCTAATGAGAACTGGGAAAGATCTATTCAAATTTTTCAATTGTCGCATCATGGTACAAAAGTGAATAACTCGATTTTCCTATAGGTAATTTTGTGTTGTAAGAAATCTTTTTAATTTTCAGGACCTGGACTTGAAAAGAAAATTACATGAAACTGAAAAAATAGCATGGTATGCATTAGAATATGTGTCAAGAATTTTGGGCAAAAAAAACAACATAAAACCATGAATTACATTGTTGACGAACGGCTTTCATCATAGAAAGCCAAATATGGGCAGATGGGCCTGCCATTTTATTTGTTGTACTCCCAAATGGATTGCAACACGGGAGCAGTTTCAGATGGACGTCGAGAACAGTTACATGAAATTGCCCAAATGGAGATAAGGTACAGCGGCGGTAAGTGCAGTGAGACGTTGACTGATTACTCCAGCACGCAGGGAGGACATCTGATGAAGAATGTAAAAAGCAGGAACATGTCTGGCAAAGACTAGACACTAAGTTATATTAAGCTAAGGATTCATATTTCATTACATACTTTTTTTTATTACTCACAAGAAAATTACATAATATTACAAATGAAATATGTAAAAAAATAAAAACACGCTAAAACACTTCTTCCAAAATAACCAACATTTTTCTTATAAATGGGGCTAGTAGAACTTTTTGGAATTAAGAATGAATAGAACTTAAAACACATGAAGATTTTTAAAAATTGTAAATAATTTCTCAAGGGAGCAAGAAATTTTTTAAAAATTATTATTATTTCTACCACCAATGAATATAGAACTCTCATACCTTATATTCTCCGTCTTCATTGGTTTCTGTACACCATCTCCAGTTGGCGAGCGCTTTCGGACGTTGTCCATCTTCTGGCCGAATACATACGTTCACAATGAAGACGGAGAATATAAGGTATGAGAATAAATATCTCAACTTAATCATCTTGAGGAGGTTAAAATGCATACTAATTGACAAAGTGTTCAAAAAAAAAAACACAGAATGCCAGTGAGTTAGGCCCTTAATCGTATCCAATTGTCCGATAAGATAACACAGTTGGCGATTGGAAGAAGCTTTTGGCTTCATCTTATAAGAGAAAGTTCTTTGAAGATATCTTCTAGAGTGGCTAGACTCCTATTTATGAAAGTACGCAACATAATGACTTGACAAATATTTGATCACCTTTGCTGATTGTTCGTATTTTACAGTATTAAGACTATAAACTAAAATTTATAGTTGAAGTCATACTTTTTCGATCAATCAGGAACAAAAAAAAAATAAGATAAAAACTTCCGTCATGATGGATCCAAAGAGAATGGACTACGACGATTTCCCATGTTTCATTAATGATGGTCGTAGATAAGAGGTTGACTCTAGCCGGTTCCGGAGGGAAGAGTGGAGGAAGCGCTCAAAATTCATAATTACATTTTTAAATATCTTACATGGTATGAGCTTTTACTAGAGATCCTATAAAATATAAACTTTACATAAATATCATAAACACTCCTGGTATGTACTTTAAATTTTTGACATAACAATAAAAAAAAGAAAGATGGGAAGAAGATGAAAATATAAGAAAGTAAATAAGGACATATAATTTGCAAGCCGGAGAGAACAATGAATGTAATAAGTATGACCTCTAAAAAGTTTGGTATAGACAGCCCTGGATGGTAGAATGGGGGAGGCGCTTAATTATCCTAATTACTTTCTTAAATCCTCCTTCTAAAGAAACTTTTTTTTATTTATTTATTTTTTAAATNAGGCATCACGTCCTTTGGCCACCATCTATGAAATAAACAACAAAAATATAAATAATAAACTAAAAATATTGTACAATTAAAATTAATCAGATTTTCAGTTAATTAATTAAAAATAGCATTTATAAATTTTAAGCAGATATTTATATTATCTCTGCTTTGAAATTTAAAAATTAGTAACATCAAATAATGACATTCGTATACTTTCATTTCATAAATTGTAACAACAATGACTACTCATGGACTTCTCAATGAATATATTTTTCTATTCATTATAAGAAGAAAAAAATAAACGCGACAAAAAGATGAATGGAAAGTTGATACTTGTTTGGCGCAAGTAGAAGGGATACTTCGCCGAGCCCTACTCCAAGCTTTGAAATTTTAATATTTGTAATCAGACGTGAATTATTTACTCTCGGCTCTGCAGAAAAAAGCTCGGCACACTTTAATCAGCAGCCTCTGCCCTGCTCCAACCTTATCCGACAGCTTTAAGACAATGTTCTCGAACTTGATTCCTCACTTATGCATAACTTCCCTTTGGTTTTCTAACTTTTCACTTTTTCTTTGTTTACCTCCCCCCCTTCCCCCCACCCCGACCACGGACAACTATTCGAGGCCGCACTCTTGAAAAATAATCCCTATTTCTTTCCAAGAGTGGATACACCTTAAGTGGAAATCTACTGTACTTAATATGTTTCAGAATGCATTGTTGTTATTCAACCGGATTTCTAATGAAAATTAATGCTTAGTCAGATGAGAATCCAAGTTATCATCAATGTTAGGGAAAAACCGATAGAATAGTTTGATTCCCCTACTAAAAGCATAGTGGACAAGTACGTCCGGAAGTTAAAACGCAATTAGGAGTAATACTTTTCATCCAAGAGCTTTCATCAGAAGCATTCAGGTCGATAATTCTCATTGATAAATGCCAACGAATTAAGTTAATGACGCATGCTGGGACTCTTCGTGTCACTCGAATGGCCGAATTTGTCATCCAAGCTGTCGAGTAAAAGAGATAATAAAGAAGAAATGATTAGTGAGCAGTTTTCATAAACGGTGGGTTGATTTTTGGGAAGAAAAATAAATGGACGTTAGGAAATTAACAGGACTCACGCACGCTTATGTAAACTATCATAAAGAATATAAATAATAAACTATTAATATATACACAAATGTAAATATATATGTATTCTAAAAGATGCAAACAAATTTTACCCTGAATGTTATGTATTGTTCGAAAATCAATTATTACACTCTTTAACTAATTAAATGAGGTTTAAATTTTATTTAAAAAATGAACTAAATTAAACATATTAACTACGAACTACTGTGACTAAGAAATTTTTAGTTTTGTAAACTTTTAATTGTATTTTTTTTAAATTCAGCATTAACTGATGTTTATTTATAAACTTATTAGTGTTTGTATTTGTTGCATGCGTTACGGAAACTAGTGAACGGGCTTTCACACCAAAAGACCTACTTATACTAAAATATGAAAGTAGTGGAAGCAGGCTATTTATTTAAAACCTCATATCACCTCAACCTATCAGTCCCGCAACAGGCCATATTGGCCCAGGGCGGAAATACATGTTAATGAGCAACGGGACATTCGAGAAGGCGTGTGGTCAAACGCCTGTTTTTCCCCCATTCGGTGAAGTATGGCAGCCAATTAGGGCTTGGAGTTCCCCAGAAACCCACGAGGAATCCACTGGGTCATTCACTACACACAGAAGCAGGACACAAAACTGTACACAGCCGTGCACTGTCAGCATTGAATTTGGGAAATTGGCTCAGGATTCCAGTACCTTAACCATCAGAAGCCCCCTCTCCCTCCCCTCCCCACATATTACATAAATAAATTGTAAAAAATGCATAACTCCTTTTTAAAGTTTGTAGGGTTGAGAAAAGTACCTGTACCTTTGTTGTAAAGATAAGATAACCTGAGAAGGCAGGAATTAGAAGGTATATCTGAGAGTAACGGATGATCACTGCTGTGTCTCAACCGTAGAAATATTTTCACTATTAATTACCAAGACTAGGAGGGAACAGCGTGTCGCCATTGGACTCCTGGCGAGACACAGAGCCTGGGAGGAGAACATGTCTGTAGGACAAGCCTAATTGATTATCTCCGAGCCTGGAAGTGCATAACTCATTCAGTGCAGAGCTGATTTTCTCCAGCATTCAGGACGAGGACAAAACACAAGGGTTCTCTAATAGGAGTTGTGTATTCTTACCGAGCGAACTTCTATATCGCAAATGATTATCCTGAATTCGCAACCAAATGAGCAATATAAAAGGGCAGAGCGAGCTGAACAATGAGGTTCGTAAAAATTTTATACAGTAATAATGAAGAAAATTACATTTGACACTTAAATTTATTCCTACAGTGTTTTTCCGAAGCGAAGTTTTACAAAAGAAAATATGACACGACGATTTTTTTGATTTTTTTTTTTACAAATTATAGCGTAGAAATATATATTACAAATTTTAAACACACGGTTTTATTTTTAAACATCAAATTTTCAAAATTCCTTTTCATGATATAAACTGAATACCTAGATTTCCTAGGAGAAAATGTGCTAAAAACAGTTAATGTGTTATAATGGAAACGAATACATACTTTCAGGCACACATCACAAGTGTGCCTGGGGAGGGAAAGAGATTAAGGGGAAGTGGGAGTAGGAGAGAGAGAGAGAGAGAGATAGATAGAGGGATGGAGCGAGAGAGAGAAAGAGAGAGAGTGAGAGAAAAAGAGAGAGTGGGACTAATATTTTTAATAATCTTATAAGATTACCTACTTACCTAGCCTGGTGACCTTATCAAGGTAAAATATAATTAGGGTAATTCTTGTATCCATAAAATAATTACATAGATAAATGTGTAAAGAAAAGATTTATTTATAAGTACTACAAAGAAATTCACTATTATTCACACATAGATAAGAACATTATTTGAAAAAATATTTCTTAGAATTAAAATACTGCGCTTCGTGAGTTGTGATTGCGTGCGGGTGTTCGAACAGAGTTTCTAACATTATAAAGATAATGTTCTTTTAATAAGAGGACACCTGTCATTCCCCGAAGAGGTTTCCCAAAGTATTTTCTTATAGTGGAGGAAATGGGTCAGTAAACCGTACAAGAATTAAAAGGCATTGTCAGTGGACAATAAAAATTAGAGTAACCATTATTCTTTAACGGGAGGAAGTGGGGCTCGGCCCGCCGGGAGGAGAGACTTCTAGTGGACGAGGCTGAGCTAGGAGCTGCATATGCAGGAAACACAACCGCTGCTCGGAGAGTCACCTATGCAATTGCGTTCAGTGTGTTCCTACTCTCTGTACTCATCGTTCATAGCAATGCACTGCAACCGTACTAGTAACTGTACTCCCCTTCTTCAACAAGATTCATCATTTCATGTTTTGTGTACATACATTGAAATATTGATTGGGGAAAAAAAAAAAAAAAAAAACCTGAACTTTGTCATAGTGCTTAAATTAGGGTGTTCTAGATAGCACCCCTCTTCTATGAACCGAAATGGTTGATCCAAAGGATTTAAAAGAAAACCTCAGTGAAAGAATAGAATATATGTTCTTAACTAAGTTGTTTCGTCCATTTAACCCGTGCATTTTAGTAAATAAAGTTGAAAAAAATTTTTCAACAAGAATGACAACAAGAAGAGACAAGGAAGTAGTTTAAATCAACAACTCAAGCATTNAAAAAAAAAAAAAAAGTTATTTCTTATGCGTTCGTGGCTTTAATTATTTTTTAAAATTTGTTGTTGTATTATTTTGTTTATATAGGTTGTTGATCGTCTTCCCATGTTTAAAAAAAATTTTAAGTTTTGCTAAAATAAGCATTATATATAGAAAGTATATAAAGAAAATGAAACACTCGCGGCTGCGATATTTAGCAATGAAGAACAGGTCGGATAGAGTGCAGTGCACACACAAAAATAAAATATCACAAGGAACAAAATTTTCGTTGATCCCTCGCCCTTCGTCAGTGAGAAGTGAATCCTATCTGATAGTATATCTTCACTTCTCACTGACAAAATGCGAGAGATCCCCGAAAATTTTGCTTCTTGTGATATTTTCTTTTTGTGTGTGTACTGCACTTTCTATCCCACCTGTTCTTGATTGCTATATATCACAGCCGCAAGTATTTCATTATATATATATATATATATATATATATATATATATTAAAAATCAACAGAACAGAATTCTTAGAACAATCTATAAAGTAAGCAAATATAATAAAATAATTGAAGCAACGAAGAAAAACTTTAAAAACATTTATTAAAGACAAGATCATACAATGTCTACCAAATCACATTTCTTTCAGAAGAAGTACTTCTATTCCAATGGAAAGGCCATTGGTAGCGAACTAAGAGTTGATTTTGAAGTTATACTGCCGCCTGAAGTTATGACTAAAGAAAAAATTATGATTTTAAAAATGAATACAGCCAGTTCTGGGCCTCGTATCAATTTAGAGATAACGGCTTTTGGCAGGAACCGGCAGATAGCTTTGACGAGGCCGGCCTCTCCTCAGTAAAATATATTACTCCAACAGTCGGAGAGATATGTAATAACATTTTCATTTCGGCCCTTAAGATGATTAGGTTAGGAAAACTGTACAAAAAAAACAACAACAACAAATATGCTTTTGCCGAAACTGTCACGAGGGAAGTGTTGGAAGAGGGGAGTGAGACCCTGTGAGTTATTAACCCACCAGGATAAAAATGCTAAACTCAGCAAAAACAACATTTTGGGGGTACAAAAAGCACTGATCTGCCGAAATAAAACCAATTTCAAATCAGTCAAGACTTATTCCAATTCCAATGAGGGATAAACAAACACATTACATCCAGGGGTATGCATATGAAAATACCTCAACCGACAAAAATCAGTATGTCTGCTGTAGCAAGATAATAATTCAATTAAAACGTAATGCCCATATTTACACAGAAAATACTAAACGCATGCAAATATCTGATCTGCCTTTCACACATTTGTTTTTATCAAATCCATGATTTGCACGAATTAACCCAGAAGTACAGAACATAATAATAATAACAATTTAGTAGTAACATGGTTCCTATTAAATGTTAATAACTAAGTAGTAGTTGTAGTAGATTGTAGGGCAATCAACTTCAAGGTTATTACGCCCTATAAACATCCCCTAATATGTCCACTATAAATCAGTTAATAAAATACAGGAATCAGGATTATTTCGCCCACTATAACAACCTAAATTAATGGATTTTTTATTTATTTCAATATTATTATATATTTAATAAATTATAATAAATAATTTATTATTAACTAAAATAATAAATAATATCTCATTCTTTAATTTAGATTTTCCAGGCTATACCTGCTTTTTTAAGAAAGTTTAACAGCCCATCCACTGTAGAGGGGTTGTTCCCAAGGCACTCTGCCATATTTCTTCTAATGCCTTCCCTATTGAAGTAATTCTGATAAACTGGGCAAACCTCTATGATGTTCTGGACTGTTAGGTGAACTTGGCAGGTATTACACTTAGGCGGCAGATCTTTGTTAATTGTTAATAACTAAGTATTGACATCTTTAATAGAAAAAAAATATACCACTCTTAGCTCTTGATCATTTGCGAATTATTATTATTCTCTGAACGGAATACAGATTCAAATCTCCCTATATTCTGCAGGTGGAACCCAAGTGTCCTGGAAGTGGCTTGGCAATAATGGAGTATCACGCAGGAGCTGCGCAGACTGAGCGAAGTACTTCTCAGCATTGTTATTGTTGAATAATTGCCTTTAATGACTCGCAAACCCACACAAAAGTAATGCTACAATTTCCTAATATAACGAATAAAAATTCTACACGCAGAAAATGAATAAAATGAAAGAATTTCCCATCTTCTCTTTATACATGACAATAAAGGATTAATGTGGCCTTAAAATCCCCTTTTTCATTATCTATTTTGAATTTGAATATTTTTTTAAAAAACAATAATAAGAACGAAGATATTGATGAGGAAACTACTCCTCCCTTACAATTAAATAAAATAAACAAAAACAAATTAGTTCTACAGTTTGAAAAACGATGCCCTATTATCAAACGTATCTTTCAAATGAAGTGGACAATAAATCGAATTATGAATTTTTTTTTGTGATGGTTTTTTATCCTACGTAAATTTTAAAAAATTAATGCAAGGGAATAGAATAAAAATCTATCTGTCCCAGCCAGGAATCAAACCCGGATCTCCTGCTATCCGGGCCGGTGCATTTACCAGTTATGCTACCAGGATGCGCCAGATATCTCATTAAATTCCCTCTACACTAGCGAGAGCCTAACTCACGAGAAAGACGAGAACTTCGTCTTAACTCGAAGGAGCTTCCTGCGTCCTGGTAGCATAACTGGTAAATGCACCGGCCCGGATAGCAGGAGATCCAGGTTCGATTCCTGGCTGGGACAGATAGATTTTTTTATTCTATTCCCTCTCATTAATTGTTTTAAATCCAATTATGTTTTTACCATCCTAACGGATTAAAATATAAATAATAGACTCTACGGGGAGAAAATAATATTTATAATAATACAAACAATAAAACAAAAAAACAAGAAAAAATTGTAAAATGCTTCACCTGGTACTATTTTGAAATGGAGCGTCACCCCATCTATGTGTAGAGTTGTCGCCTGGGAGTCCAGAGCTGCTCCTTCGAACGACGTGGTTGTTCAGACCCGCATCTCACCTGGACAAACAATACACAAGAATGTCAGCTAGAACTTTCTATTTGAACGTCGGTGGCTGGCCCTAAAATGAACTTAATGGAGATGTCTTTCGTACGGCTACGGAGCCACAACAGCTTGGCCTCAAACGGCCTGCAGTAAGCTACGAGAACATCACACTCAGGTACGTGGATCAGCTTTCTCTACACCTTAGGATATATATATATGTATGTATGTAATGGACACTTCCGTTACGCAGGAGCTGGGTAATATCAGCGGATTTTCCATTAAAGGGGGAGTAAATGAGGAAATTTAATTTACAAACCGGAGAGATACAGGAGCGTAAAATGGTATGACTACTACAGTTCGCTCTAGACCGGCCGAAAAGGAAGAAAGGGGAAAGAGCTCTCCCACCGCAGTTATATTCGTAAATTTCTTCCATAATCAACATTTTTTAAGTTATAGAACATATACCTAGAAAATTTAGAATACATTTTACAACATATTCTGTTCTAAAAACTTCTTTTTTTAAACTCAAGTAGCAACAAAGATAAAAAAATGTGGTCTCCATCTGAACCCCCCACACCCATCGTTCTTCCCTAACAAGCGCTTTTTTTTTTTTTGTGATAATATCATGATACATAAACTTTAGAGAACTAAAGAACTTTTTATATTTTATTATTATTATTCTCAAAAAAGTTTTAAATTACAACTAAGTTATTACGATTATAAATGTTGTTCTCTTCCTATAATAAATTTTCACTCATACGATTTTAACCATAAATGAATTCTTTGGAAATGAAAAGCCTAACAACAGAATTTGGTTTCTATACTTTAAAAATAAGAGCCTCCCCTAACCCTCTCAATTACACTCTTTAATATATTTCTTAATGCGAGAAAAATTTTCATTTTCTTAGTACATTTGTAAAATTTTAATTTGTAATTAATATTTGTAAAAATTATACAGTAACGTTTTGCAAATTTACTCTATAATTTTTTTTCGCTTAAATAACAAAGATATTAAGATTTTTAATTACGGTCTCTCTCCGAGCCACGCCTCACTCCCATTTCAGCCATTAACAAACTCGCAAATTTTTAAAATTGCAAGAACGCTTGTGAACACACACGCACACACACACACACACACAAACGCGCGCGCGCGCCCTCACACGCAAGTGTAAACTTTAACAGGCCAAATTTCAGCTTCTCTAATATAGGATCGGTGATGATACATTGAAAAGTTTTGAAAGCCGCGTCACGGCACCAACTTAATAGCTTGTTTTTGAAGGGAAGTTCTCTATAATAAATCACTATTTAATTGAGCAATAGAACTTACGTGGTTATTACTAATTTTAACAAGTTTTTTCGTGAATTTTAAAATAGAAATAAAATTAAGTAATTGTCCATCTAAATAATCTAAAGGGTTATTATTATTTCTACCACCAATGAATATAGAACTCTCATACCTTATATTCTCCGTCTTCATTGGTTTCTGCTAACCATCTTCTGTTGGCGAGCGCTTTCGGACACTGTCCATCTTCTGGCCGAATACATACGTTCACTGTCACGGTCCGTATTCAACTGTTGAATACGTACCGTGACAGTGAACGTATGTATTCGGCCAGAAGATGGACAATGTCCGAAAGCGCTCGCCAACGGGAGATGGTGTACAGAAACCAATGAAGACGGAGAATATAAGTTATGAGAATTGTCCATCTGTTTGAAAACCATTGGATATATTCATTGGTGGCTGAATACGAGAAGGTATACAAACCAAGAACGAGAACAAATCAAATAGGAACAAATTAAATAATCGTCAATATTTTAATGAGTATTACTGTCATGGAAAAAAAATTATATATTATAATAGGCGTAATATTTAATTTTTCTAATATTCAAGATCCCCCTCTGATAGCTTCCCGGTCGCTCTAAAGACAGCTTTAATCTACATTATTCTTTAGTGTTTTTAATATTTAGTTTTTAACAGGAGTTTATTAACTGAAAACTCCGAAGCCATCTAATAAGAATGGAGGTCATCCACATTGACTTAGCCGAACTCAGTATGTACCTGAAATAAAAGTCTGAACCCTGCCATGGATATTTGGATTATAGATCGGTTGGCGTGTAGATAAGCCCCCTTTCCATGATCCTAAGTGGCTAAACAAGTTGTAATAAAAATAACATAAAATAATAAAAAAAATGCTCCAAAGCCAATGGACGAGAAGAAGCCGATGCCGAAACGGATTGGTCCGTAAGTCTCTATTTCCCCAAGAATTGTGAGTATTACGGTGGCTCTTTGATCAGCCGTAAGGATGCTATTTTATTGACCTAAGCTAAGAGGTAGGCGCTATGGAACGGGCAGCTAGGAAGAGGTGGGCGGGCCAATTTCACTCGGGATTTCCGGGTGTAAGTCTACACTGCAGGAAGACCACTGAGGTAAATCATTCCTTAAGTCCGTTTTAACATGGCAGGCTTACTGTAAATCATAAATGATACAGATGGATACATCCAAAATCGTTAATAAAAATGAATAAATTTTAAAATAAGTTAGATTCTGAATATAGCCGAGAATCAGAAACAAATATGGCACCTTTCTAGCCATACGTCGAATGTAGCTGTTCTGGGTTGGGATTACTTACCAGTGGGCGATACTGTCATATAAGGGAGTCCAATTCTTGCTTCAAGTGTTTCTTGGTTGGAGAAATATAATCACTCTATTCTGCGCAAGTGGGACAGATATAATTTCAAGCTTGCATGGAGGATCAAGAGAACAACAACTGGATTATAGCCCATCTTGTGTCCTAAAGCCTTTAATCTTAGCTAAGTCAAAAGCCACTTTGGATAGACAAGTATACAAGGTAAGCCTATAGTTATACAGACTTTAGTAAGCAAATTCAATAATTGAGGGCAAAAAATAACAAGGTAATTGGTGAAATAGTTTTTTTTTTCTTCAAGTCCAGTTGTTTTATTTCTATAATTTAAAGTAGTATGTTAGTTTCTAAGGCTAAGCTCAATTTTGGCACTGCGATTTAGCGTTATTTAGTATCACGTACAGTACATGCTTCAATGCAGCATGCAATTAGTGTTGAGATATTCAAAATCAATTACAGTCTACTCGCATCAGCAGGTAATTCCATATCTAACGTGGATAATTCAATTGAGTAAGATCAACAATATTAGATATTAAACTTCACCTAATTCATACAAAACATAAAGCACGTCCAACACATCATACTATATTTATTAGAAAAACAAATTGTAGTGGTCATGATAGAAAGGTGATTTTTATACAAATAATAGGCACCATTTCACAAATTGTGCTAAAAAAAAGTCCGTTATTCATGAGCTGCGTAATGTAAGCAGAGTTCCCAATATTTCATTAAAGATGGTTATAAATAGAACAATAAGGCATGGAACTATTATAGACTTATATATTATATTATGGTAAATTTAATTTTCTATTTATAGGATAATAAATAGAAAAGTAAATTTACAAGCCGGAGGGAACAATTAGCATAAAAGGTATGTCCAATGAAGCTTGCTCTAGAGTGACCGTGAAGATTGAGTGGAGAAAGCACGCATCCATCGTAGTTACATTCGTAAATTTCTTCCTAAATACTCGTCATTCGTAGAAAATGTTAAAGAACATAAACGTCAGAAAATTACATTCATAGCCATTATATTTTAAAAATTATCGTAACTCAAATACCAATGAAGATATTACGATTTTTGTTCACCCCTCTTCCCTCATATTTATTCGATTTGAACTTAAAAAAAAGAATAATTTCAAGGGCATGCAGAAAAAAAAAAAAAGAAAAAAAAAGTATATAAACTTAAATATCAACTTCTAAAAATATTATGTTCTGTCTCTTTTTAACTCTAATAAATATGACAATAACATATTCTTAATTGGATCTTTCTTTAAACGTCCCTTACTCATTGCCCAATTTCAGCCGTTAACAAACTCGAACAACGGCTTGTGTTTCATTCTTTAATTTTTTTACCGTAAAAAAAGGTTGTAGACCATAAATATTAGAAAATTTCAATTCAAGCTTATTGTATTTTATAACCTTTTTCAGAATTATACATAATTAAGTAATTAAGTCCATTTTGGTCTTTATCTACCCCCTCCTCCCCGCTACTAGACATTAACGAACTCAACCAATAGCTTGGCTGAGAGCGTAAAACTGTTTGTAGTATGTGTCTGTAGAAAATTTTGTACCATATTTTTAGCTACTCCAATGTAGAATCCAAGAAATTTTCCAAATGTCATGTCATAAGATCAATATAAATACTTGATTACCTAAGCCTGTCGGTTCTTTAAAAGTATACAGAATAATTATTTAACATGATTTATTTCTAAAGTACTAAAAATTACATTTTATGTGTACTCTGTCCCAAATATTTTCCCAATTGAACAAATAACATAGACAATAATATCGGCTTTTAAATGAGTTCTTCCTTTCCAATCTCAAATTTTAAAAGCCCAAGATCAAATTTATTTAGCTTACATTATGTATTTCAGTATCAGATGGATACTTCTTTTTGCTAAATTTAAGAGCTTTGGATATGAATGTCTTCTCATTTCTCAGGTGACTAAATGAGGATTAGTGATAAATAATCAATTTATCAGTAATCCTTATTATAGAGGGGTAAAAGAGGAGTAAGCTATTCAATTCACAAGATGAAATAGATAATATATAGTTTTTCTTCCCTTACAGGGAAACTAATTGGTAATGATACCGAAGAAAATTTCACCTACAATTAAAATACAATGAATTATCTATATGTGGCGTAGATTGACTTCATAGTGCACCATAAAATAGCTAAACTTTAGTTTATAAGGCATTCAACTATACAGGAGATCAACTAAAATAATGTCAGTGCGTGACTTCACTTGTAGCCTGATATTAGTCTATAAATTATTTAAAAGTAAAAGTAGAAATTAGGTGAAGCCAATTGTGACCACTATCCGGAATCGAGGTTAAGTCTTATACTTAATTCAACGCCTTTAGTTAGTTATTAATTATGTGCTAAGTAATTAATGAGACGAGATCTTGATAACAAACGCTCTAATGCAGAAATATATATGGGAAGAAACATAAATGTAAAAGTATTTAAATTTTTTTAATTGAGCCATATATTCAGCGGAGTAGAGAATTTCGTTCGGCCTTGTCAATGTTATTGATTAATATAATTTTTAGTGCAAGGGAACAGAATAAAAAATATAACTAAAAATCAATGTTATTGATTAATAATCTAATATGAAACAGAGATACATTTGAGACTGTAAGACTGAAAAAAAAAAATACTTGATTTAAAATCAAACTTCAATAGTAATTTATTTTCAGAAATCTTGTGTGTCCTAATTCAAATTAAAAATAATAATAATTCTAGTAGGCAATGACAATTATTCTTAATATAATAGCAATAGGCTGAAAATTTTACCAGTTCATCCAAAAATAGCTTTATACATTTATTGAAAATAAGTAAAAGCTTACCAAACGTTATAAAACGTTAAATAAATATTAATTAAATGAATAATAAATATATATCATGTATAGTCACGAGCGGGCCACACCAATACTGCTTACTGATTGTTTAACTAAATATATTCTATATATTTATATATTCTTTACACAATAATTTAGTGAAATGCTGCTTCTATTATATTATTAATAATATTAGTACAAGTGCAGCCTACCCAGGGATGTCGAACTAAAATAATTTTAAAAGATTGAGTTTTCATTTTAAAACAAATGTAGTTTTTATTTTACTGAACTTCATAATAAAACGAAATACCCTTAAATCCTACACTCTCTGTGAATACTTAATTATTCATTAAAACTTTACTTTGATGTTTACCTGGTTCAATAAAAACCTTAGTGTATTTATCCGATTCCTCGACTGGGATAATGCGACATATAGGTCCATGCGAATAAATGGGATGTTTAAATAGATTCGTAAATTATTCTATAAAAAAAGTTGGGGTAGAAAAAAGCTGGCCTGACAGGAGTAGCATGAAACTAACCTTTTCAATATAAAGGATGGAGGTTCACTTCAATTGACGCTAATTCTATCCAAGAAATGTTATTATAAATATTGGTATGAAATTATGAATGAAAAATTACTTTGTATTGCTGTTAAATTATCATACTGTACTTAAACAATATATATNNNGATATAATATGATTTTATATATCTTTATATATATATGTGTATGTTTATGTCTATGTACATAAAATAAATTGTAGATAGTAATAAAATTACCCTCTTAAATAATTAATTTAGTGAGTATGGTTTAAATTATTTTTCCTTATTAAAAGATTTCAGTTTACAATGTATTCAGACCCAGTTTAATTGAATAACAGTTTTGTGCCTTCGATTTTTTCAAATAATAAGGGATTTATTTACTCATTTAGACTATTAGAAAGATTCTAAAGAGGTCAGTTCTAAATATATGGTACATATGTAGCTTTGAAGGAATAAAGAACATTATTCTATAAAAATATGCGAGTCTACTTCACAATAGAGCAAACAAAAATGAAAAAATAAAAAAAAAAAAATCAATGTAGGAGGTTAAATTCTAAACTTATCAGAGAGAAGTTGATAATACAGCTAACTAATGTGCATGTGAAGTTTCAAATTGGCCAATCATAAATTCTCTCTTTTTTTTAAGAAAAACTTTTTTTTTTTCTCGAGTTTTATTCAATTATTACATTACCAATGATAAGGAAGTTGAGTAAAGCACTGAACCAGCAGTGTGGGGAAATAAGTGAGGTGTCTTCCAACTGAAGAGACGTACTTGATTAGGCATGTCTTAACAAGGTTACTCCTTCGGGGCGAGTCTAGACAATGTAACTGGCCAGCCAACTGGCCCTTGTCCTCTCACAGCTGCCAGGATAGGGGATTAAGAGAATCAGGAGCGTTTTATCTCATTTAGGATATGTGTAGGATTTCTACACAATCTGTCTGCCTAGTTAATAACAGAGAACAATCATGACTTACATGTGAAATTAACAATATTTTTAAAGTTTATAAATATTTATTGTTACACGAATAAATTTAATTTAGAATGAAGAAGAGAAGAACACAGAAACTTTTAAAACATACAATAGTTTTATTTTAATAAAGTAAATAATAAAATCCGGAAAATAAAGAAAAATATTGAAAACAAATTAACCAATAGATATGTGAAGAGACAAAGGAAATCCAGGTTACTCTTATAACTTACTTAACGAACAATAAATATTTGATGTAAAAAAAAATCGATCTTTTTTAATGGTTATTGTTCACTAGCGGTAAGCATAGCATGATAACAGTCCTTGGAAGACTGTCATAGTAGAAGATACACATGTCTCTGTAATGTTTAGGACATCTTCATGGACAATTGTTATGCACCATTAGTTGAAATGGCAGCATAAATTAATTAAAGTCTTAAGGAGCATTTTAGGTTATTTAGAACGAGATTATTTTATATCCAAATGCATTGGGTAAAAACTGGCCCTTTTTAAAATAACGAAGAAGCAATGAGGAAACATTTATGATCTACCTACCCACAGAGTAGGAGCACAATTATTTTAGGCCAACATTTAGTTCAAAGCATTATTATTGAACATCCTTTTTTTTTTTTTCAAGGGGCCACATGAATAACATCAATGACATTAGTCCTGGAACCCCCTTCTCCAAAACAGCCAGAACTATTTTCAAGAGTCAATCATAAATGTTCATAAAATTTTGAGAGAATTGAATTCAGAATTTCTTTATTAATCAACAATTTAAAATTGGAATAATTTAAGTCTTGAAGTTTCTCCTTAAGCTATGGACCAAGATGTTTTCCATTGTAGAAAAACTAAATCTAAAATTTCAGTGAACTTAAAAGTTTAAATCTAATAATTAGATAGAACCTAAGTTCCATTAAAATTCATTAAACATTATTTCTATTTTTAATTTTGTTCTGTTAAGGTAATTTTGTTATCTTTACTAAATCACATAACACTGTTTTTCCCTTTAAGTTTCTAAAAACTCTAAAGCTAAATGGCAGCATTTAATCAAAATGAAATTAAAGGTCTTATAGTTAATTTTATAACAAGACTAATAGGTTTATGCCTCTTCTTCTAATAACATTTAATTTTGCGACTCATCTAAGTACTTCACTAGGGTTTAATAATGAATTTTCAGAATTCCTCATACAAAAATGCAGTTTTTATAACCGTAAATATCTCAAACTGACTAGGATAAACAATATTTCACCCAGTATACATAAAGGCTTGTTCCAATAAAAGAGTCAATTGTATTGTCAAAAATATAAAAGCAGTAAAGTTGCACTGTAGGGATAGTAACAAGGATTTAATACAATGACTTCTCCATTGTTTAATAATAATAATTTAAATAAATTCTTACCACTTACATTCAATTAAAAGCTGATTAAAAATTTCATAAGTGAAAATATTTTTCCCAAACCTTTATATAAAAAATTTAATAAATCATTCCAAAACTCTGAATCCCCACTAATATGCCAGTTAGAAAGTTAGAAAAACAAGTTCTTGATTTCTCCTTAGATTAAACTAATACAAGTAATAATAATAATCTCTATCCCGCATGTTCTTGATTACAATATATGCAGCTGCGAGTGCTCCTTTTCCAATTTATACTTTCTATATATTTATATAAAAGCAAATAAACTATAAAATCCTACTGTAATAAGTACTTCAATATTCTTAACATTAAAAATAACCCAATTTGACATTTCTCCAATGTAATATATTCAATATAGATAAATTTCGTGTTAAATCTTCTATATAAACAGACAATTAAATTTTTTTATTTCATAACTTCGTTTATTTTTAAGAAGAGCAAGAACAAAACTATTTAAGTAGTAACTTCATTTTTACTATCCTCACCACGCATTCAAAATTTTCTAAAATAATTACAGATTCTTTCTTTAATGATTCATCTGTGATATTCTTCTGAAAAAGGTTCTTTTCATTTCTTCACTGAGATATAGTTTTAATATTTGAATAATCATTTACATGATATAATATGATTTTATATATCTTCATAATATTAAATTATAAATGCTCATTGGTAATTATAGCAAATTCTCCAAATATGACAATTTTGAATGAAAGAAAGACAAAGACGGAAGATTATATTTTACTTTAAAAATTCCTCCTTTTATTTTATTTCCCTTTTTTTGTTAATTGTACATGAGCCTACTCTAGCTAAAAAAATGGTAGTTATGCTAACTCCTCAGCTTTCTTCTGAAAATATTATTTACCTAATATATCTGTGAATGCACAAAAATTATTATTCACCTTGTTTCATAAAATAATTATTCAATACAAATAAATTAAAGGTTAGCTTAATCCTAGCAATAAGTCAATAATTACAGAACACTGAATAAATGTAATATCATGCACATCAACGTATATAGTCGTGAAAAATTATAATTATAAATTATCATAGCAGTAATATTGTTATATACAATTAGTTATATTGTTAAAACAGAATAATTCAGTACTCTTCTTTTTTTTTTTTTTTTTTTTTTTTTTTTTCTCTGTATCTATTGAAAATATGACAATCAAGACTTTTTCTGACAAGTAGCAATTTATTTGTCAAATTTTTATTTATTTATTATTAATTATGTCCAAATTCTATATTAATTTCACTTATAAAACCTTAAAATACAACTTAACTACGCTCCTTATTGCCTCAACTGTGCTTTGTCAAAATAAGAAGAAAACTAATTTTTTCTTTCCAAAACTAATAGAATATTGTTGTAATAGTTTGTATTCTTATTTAAAGGTAGCCATATATTAAGTGAAGAGTAAAAAATAACAAATTAGAAAAATAATAAACTTAAACAGTTTCTAAATAATATTCCTGAAAAGTGGTATACCCAAACCAATATAATCAGAGAATCGCCAGTATCAAATAAATGTCTTTTTTGTTATATTAAACACATAAAAACATGTCTTTTTTGTGCCTGCAATACTTAACATATATAAAATAAAACATATTTGAATATTTATGATTAAACTATTAAAATATATTTAGGGGACAATTTTACATTATACAACAGTACGGGATAGTAATTCTGGATGTATATAGAAAGTTAAAAGCTTCCCGTAAGTTGAAATAAAGCTAATGTACATCAGTAAAAATTGAAAAAAAAAAATTCCCTTTTATTTAATAGGGATTTTAAATATTTGTCTTTAATTAACCAAGTGAAGAACCGCCGCAAGCCATTAAAAAATGTTTAATACAAATGATAGTGCAGACAAGTTCAGAGCTGAAAACTGAAATAATTATGAAAGGGTTCAATTTTAAATTTTAAAAATCAAAGAGAGAGCTTCATATGATAGAAAATTTAGTTAAAAAGATATAAGTGTATTTAACTGATTTATACATTTTAATTTCACAAGTTAAATGATAACGGTTACTTTAAAAAAAAGTAAAATTATGTTTACTATAAATATTAAATTTTCTACAAGCTCTCAAAGTAAAACGCTATAAATAAATTAAGAAAAAACACATATAATGCTTAAATATATAAAATAGTGACGCTTATTTGGAGACGCTCTGGTTTATAATGTAATAAAATGAAATTTACCACAGAAATGGAGGAATCCTGCCTGAATTAAATTTTGTTTTCTTAAATTCAACAAGTTCACGAATAACACGCACTTAATCCTTGAATAGCACAAAGAAGGACACGATTCGTTTGTAGTCCTAGTGCCTGAATCACTCAACGAGCGGCCCTGTTGAGAGCTAGACGTACACACTTCACAGAACAACCACTGGCGCGGATCTGAGTGCTCCCCACTCCCCAGAGGAAAGTGGTGGGGGGTGGTGGGGCCTCCTCGGGTCTGCACTCGGCCAACCTCGGCTCCCCTCGACCCCCCACCACCAATCCGCCTGCCTGCCTCTTGTTTCTTTTGCCTTTTTAGTTTCAGTCGTTTTTTCCTCATCTCTCTCTCGAGTTCCCCTTTTTCCATACCTGTTTTTTGCCGGTCCCCCCCCCACTACTAATGAAAGGTAAGGTGTGCTGGAAGCCCCGATACACAGGCCCACCGCATTCGTCTCGCTCACTCCATTAATGCCACTCAGTTTTTAGCCCCGACAATTATACTGGGCACGGGTGGTCTAAAGCCTCCAACATGGGACTCAAACATATTGTACTTAAGTAAAAAGGGTTTGGTCAATTTTAATAATTAGCGAAAATGCAAAGTGGAGAGCAGGATAAATTGCTGGGTGTTCGACAGGTCAAGTAATATCGAATTCGGTACTTATTTTACTAAATCTGCAATACTTCACGAAATCACGAAATATTTATCAAATTCCAAAAATGATTATATACATTATCCTACGCTACAAGCGAGCTAGTGTAGAAGTTATCATATGCATCACAAGTTATTGGCTCTTAATGAATCAAAAGTTTTTTTTTTTTTTTTTTTTTTTTGGAGTTATCTGCCATGTCGTAAATTTTTTATAATAACAGATACCCCAAAGCAAAAATCTAATATTAATAAACACAGGAATTAACTAAGGAAAGGTTAGTAAACCAAGGATAGGTTTTCCCAACTTTTCTTATTCTAATAATACATAAATATATGAGGGAAGTGTTCCCCTGATACCTACGGAATATGCCACCAAATGTATAAGCAATAACTGATTCGCTTCTGACTCCTGGCTTTAAAAAGACAAGGACACTAACTTGTGATAAACTTTCCATATTTTTTACTGTACACATTTGTTCTATTTTGTTCATTTACCTATGTATTTCTTTTTATTTTTTAAGGATCCGGCATAATGTATAATTATAGATTTTAATTTGAACTTTTCCAATCTTAATTTACTGTTTTCAGGTTTTTCTGCAATTAATTCAGTTCGTTCACTGACAATATTAAACAAAGTGACCGGTTAACTTCAAAGAAGTGTTCTGAGCTGGATCATAAATTATTAGATGACAACTTAACTAAATAGGTTGGATAAAACTATTTTGTTTGTAAGAATTTTGTTTATAAAAATAATTCTATTTTTCTTTTCACTTAATGTCATATTGAATACATTGTGAACAAAATTTATTAAAATAAAAAATGTTGAATTCAATTAAACTAAAATAAATATCAAATGCTGTAGTTATTAGCTTTGCTCTTTATGAATTTTATTTATAAGATTTTTTTTTAAATTATTAATAGACCATTCTTCAACCGATATTTCTGAAATATAAGTTATTCTAATTTTGTATACATACTAAGTGTAAGAACTCTTAAACCTAAAATTATTTTGAAAAACTATTTAAAATAAATTCATTTAAAGAATAAAGTTAATTGATTAGACTTGGAGATTGGTGAATATTGCCATGATTAAATAAAGTTGTATATTAAATGAAAATTAATAAAGTTTAACACATAATAATACATATGAGTTTATTTATAAAAGAAGAGGCACAATTTAACAATACTCTATGACTAAGACAAGCCGCCATCTTGGCATTCAAAAAACCACTGGCCTGGTTGTTCAACATACAAATATATTTTTTTTTTAATTGTTATTCTTTTCACTTTATTATTAATGACTTTTTACATGTCAAATAATAATAACATGAATTAACATGATTTACAATACAATTTATAAATAAAAAAATTATTAATAATATTTTAAAGATTCTGAAGCTGGGACTTTAATTTCCTTATTTCTGATACTTAGAAAAGGGATATGGAAATGAGAAAATAACTTAAAAGACAGCTCTAACTTCCTCTTATATATATATAATTTTAGATTTAATTATTTCCCTTCTTCCCTAGAGTCATAAACTAATCTAGTTCTCCTTCTGTTATTTACCAATTTTCAACAATAACTACTGTATATTTCAAATGAGTTTAGTACTGCTTGTTCTTGAAACATTCACTTTGAGGTCCAGATTATGACGATTATTTTTGTAAAAATGTATCGTTGAGGGCAAGATTTTTTTTTTTTTTTTTTTTAACTCACGAAATGTATTTATATTTGTTTTAGATGATACCAAATCTTTCTTTAGGAATTAATCAAAGTATTAAAAAAAAAAAACTTTCAATATTATTTTTGTCACATTATATGACAATATGCATACCTATGTATATGAATTTAGGAAGGGTGAGTAATGCTTCAATGAAGGACCTTATTTATGATTCAATTTGGTTATGAGTAATCTTCAAATCATAAACAAAAAGTAGTATTACTTCAAAAATCAAATATATTATTTTGAATTTGGTTATGAGTAATCTTCAAATCATAAACAAAAAGTAGTATTACTTCAAAAATCAAATATATTATTTTGAAAAGGTTTTTTTTTTTTTTTTTTTTTAAACAATTTTAGTTCATAAGAATAAATTATATTATTTTTTAAATATATTTAAACTTGTCTAATATACAGGCATCTTGAAACGGAAATCTGATTATTAGATAAATTTCCTTTAGCGGGAGAGCTTTTGTGGTACTAATTTCATATTTTAGTCAGGTAAAATATACAATAATTGACAAGAGAATTTTCTTTTTGTTGGAATTATGCACAGAAATAAAAATTTTGATACACTACAAAAAAAAAATAGAAGAAAGTGAAAAACGAAAATAAATTTCACTGTGGCATATTGTCTTGAAATCTCCCTTTTGATATATAAAAGAATATCCTTAGGTAAATAAACATTCTCTAGATGTATTGTTTTCTAATCTGTCACTGTTGCTGAACAGGTCTCAGCAAGACTTAACTTTCATGACAAAATATACCATGCTGTATCTGTATTTGTTACTGTTATGCCTGCTTAAAAAATGCTGTATTAGCAAAAAAAAAAAAAAAAGTTTTAAGCAGGCATAACAGTAACAAATACAGATACAGCATGGTTCAGTATATTTTTAGTAAATTGATTAATATAAAATTTATATAATTTCTTTAATGGGCTTGAGGAGATATTTGAAATCATGTAAATCTGTTTTTACAAATCTAAATTTTTTTTTTTTTTATAATACTGTGTGTTTTCGTGTATGCTCTACAGGTCACAGTTTCTAATTTTTCTCATGTGACATTTGTTTTTTACATTCAAAGGGATTATCAACAATTTCAATTAAGAATTTCATATATTTTAGTATATAGCAACGAAACTCAACACAGATTTGTTTATTGATAAAATAAATGTTTAATAATTGTGAGAAATCACATGATAAATTATGTCATTGACTAATATAAAATATTCATTAACAATGAAGCAGAGGAATTCACTTAAGTTTACGCAATTCCTCTGCAATGGAATTATTTGATATTCTTTATATAGAATAATTTTTTTTTCTTCAAAATTACTAATAAATACATGTTTATCATATCTTTTAATACCTGTCTTCATTGGTTTCTGCAAATCATCTTCTGTTGGCGAGCGCTTTCGGATGTTATCCATCCTCGTGGCCGAATAGTTGTGGGCGGATTCCTAGCCAACAGAAGATGGTTTGCAGAAACCAATGAAGACGGATTACAGAAGGTATGATAGTTCTATATTCATTGGTAGTCATAATGACCCTTTAGATTATTTACTTAAATAAATGTTTTGTTATTTTTCTTTACTCTAAATCGGCA
>KZ808453.1:40543-72278 GCA_000696205.2 Oncopeltus fasciatus | reverse complement strand
GGGGGGGGTTTGGGGGGGAGGGGTATAAATGATCTTGCCTGAACTGTTCTATTAATCACAATATTTTGAGTGCCGATGATTCTGAAAAAAAAATACATCTGACAACAATGTTTAATGATGATATTCAAGTAACAGAACCAAATAATATCCACCAGAGTAGTAAGCATTGATAGGTAAGATAGTCCAGAGCCCAGATTAATTTTAAGATTTTTTTTTTCAAAATAAAGAAACCACCAATGCAGGTACAATTAAAAGAAAGAATGGGAGATGGTATTTTAACTCTGGCTTATTCGGTGTCACTTTAGTTTTATTAGAATATTAAAAATACTTAAATCATAAATAGTAACAAATCTTTAACAAAAATATATTGGCTTTTAATGGCTAACCTAAAGAAAAAACACACTATTATACAAATAAACTCAGTAAAGCCATTTTAGCAAAAGGAAAATATTATTTAAAATGCGATATTACCGACAAAAATTGTTGTAAACTCTATTAGTTCCAACTTGTTAGAAATTAATTTTCACAAAAAGTACATATGATTTTTTTAAAGTCAATTTTTCAAAGTTCATTAACATTGCATGGCTATGTTTTTACAGTTTATACTATTATTTCTTTTGGTTTCAAGAAAAAATGAAAGAACAAAATATTTTGCTGGAGAAATTAGTCAGGGTTTTGGCCAGGATTAGAAAAATAAAATCCTCCAAAATTATTGGATAACTATTTTATTATTGCCAATATTTTGACTTAACTTGTAAGTCATAAGGGCAATACTGATGTATGGAGAGATCTCCAAGGGAGGTTTATGGCCACATCTTAGACTGCAGAACTAAGCTAAACCAACCAACAACCATATAAGAGTATTTAATTTTAAAATATTTCAGATTTTAATTTGTGTAGTGAAATGTGAAATATTTTTGAGAGCTTTAATAATTGGTGCATTTTACCATTTTTATTTGGACTACACTAACCTCTGTGTCTAGATCTTTAATTTTATGCATTTCATCTTTGGCTAGAGTTAAAGCAGCTTTTGCTACCTGGGGAGTAAATAATTTTAAAATTCCAGCCAAGCAGGTTTCTTTGTCACTATTTTTCCAGTCAGTTCGTAATCGCAAGAAAGTTGAAAGAATTGCTCGTCGTACAGAGAGAGGAAAAATGGTGAACACCTAAAATACCATATAATAAAAAAAATTGAAAGGACAATAATAAATTTAAAGTATATTAAAGAGGTCAACTGCAGTAAATGAGTACTAATAAGGAATAAAAACAAAACCTTATACTTCAATTTGCTTAGTATCAAGTTAACAGATATTGACATTTGTTAAACTAAATTAATAGTTGGTTACATTATTATTTCTCATTACAATTAGCAAAATGATTATTCATAAATATATTCACTTCAGTTACTTTAACATATGCTTCTCTTTTGGTATTTACAGATGATATTAATTCAAATTCAGAAACAAATTCTATTCAAACTTAGTGGAGACAAACTAATAAATTAGGCTTAGTTATATATTAAAGGCTGATATTATCTTTTATACTTATACATTCTACAACAATGTGACATCATAATTATAATTATACAATTATATTATAATAATAATGCCCTGTTTGTTAATGGTACGCAGCATTCTGCCTACCATTTCTTCTTCAAGGCTAATCTCTCCCAAATTAAATAAANTATATATATATAGATCCAATAGATATAACCTCACACAAAGGCTTGCTTTGTATTAAAAAAATGAATACATGAAATTTGTAAATTTATTATAAATTAATTGAAAACTCTTACATGATAGAAAAACTCAGTCAATAAGATATTTTAATTTAGAAGCTTCCTATCACTATTGGAGTAGAAAAGGATTTCCCTTTTTAATGGGGGAGCAGAGAAAGTTTGATAATTCTCTCCTCAAAATCTGACATTTTTATTCATTCATGTAAACTAAAGCACAGCATTTACACATCAAAAGAAAGAACTTTTTTGCTTCTAGTCATTGTAATACTAATTAAGAATCAATTATTTCTAAAATGTTCCCACTATATGTCACATTAAAACTCACTATTTGTATGGACAATTTTAATTTACTAAATATCTTGTTATTGCTGTGTCCAGGGTATTTTAGAATAAAAGGTCTGACAATAGATAAATGAATCTCCATGTTCTTTGAAATAGTATAACGGAATGATAATAATAAGCAAACCAAAAAATAATATTTATATATTAATATATATTTTCAAATTTCTCAAAATGTACCAATTAAAATTAATTTAAAGAATTTTTATCACTAAAAATAAAAATAAATGTAAAATTTAGGAAAAAGTAGTTATGGTTTTTTTTACAAGTTTTCCAAAGTAAATTTCTTTATATAAAATTTAAACTCTGATAAGTGATATATGTACTATTTTAATAGACTATTTTAGCCACCTTTCTGATAAATGATCTGAGATTTCTGGGCTGAGTCCTTTTTTTTGTTATTAGTGTGGTCTAGTATTGTTGTAATGAAAACCTTTCCTAATGATAAATTCTGACAATTTTTCTTGAATCACTTGCTTCACCTGCATATTGGTTTGGCCTAGAGCTTTGTTATTGATCAGCTCATGGTGTGTGACTTCATTCCAATCCCACCAAAAATTCAGTATCACTGTTCTTTGACCATGAATATTTCCAAACATTATTGTCATACATTGATTTCATTTAGTTTCAGCATAGATTCACAAATTTAAACTCAGTCTATTAATTATTTTTCTGTTGAATCAAGTGGAACCCAAGTATTAAGCATCTTTTCATATCCAGCTTTGTTTAAATAGTTCTAACTGTTTATGACCGATGTTTAGTTCTTCAGTACTGTTGAGAGATGCAATTTGTCAATCTCCCTTTAAAAATTTATTAGACTTTATTGACCAATTGCAGACCTGGGCAAGATTAATTATTTACAAAATCAAAATTATCAAAGTGAAAACGATTGAACCAATTTAGCACTGGCATTCACCTAAGACTTATTACCATAAATATAACACTATTTTTTATTAGTTTGTGCATCATTTTTTCATTTTTTTTTTTCAAAGTAAAAAGCAAAACAAGACAAAATGACCTTTGGGAAACTCCATTTTCGAAGCACAATAACATTTGACTAAGTAGATTAATAACATTACTTTGACAATCAGAATTTTCTCTGGACTTTGTCATTCAAATACTTTTAGTATGTCATTACTCAAAAACGCTTACAAGAGATAAGGGTCAAAGCGACATTAATGCCATCTACTAAGATGAAACAAAACTAATTTTTTTTCCAATCCTTAATCAATTTTTCATATTCTTAGAATAAAAAATATATAAAAAAAGTAAGAATACTTAAACAGTCAACACTAATGATTTTTTTTTACCTTTGACAAGTGAATATATATTTAATTCTAATAGTTAAATATTTTCCAAATGAGTTGAAATTAAGCCTGAATGGCACATTATTTTATCACCCTTCTTATACAGTAACATTCTATATCCCCTGTAGCAAAATGTGAACATTTTATAGTGTAGTTAATGCAATTTTAATCCTATTTTCAACATTTGGGTTTAAAAAATTTCTGATGACACTTCCAATTTTTCTCTGTATATACAGGGAATTTATGTACACATAAAATGTTACCCAGAAAACATCAGTACTCTAATACTTAAAATAGCTTAACGGTTTGGACAAATTGTTCGTTATTTTATGTCAAAAAGAGAATATTAATCAGTAATTATTTATTTTGAAAACTAATACAAATAATGCCACCAGTATATCTTCCAACAAACTTTTAATTAGTCATGAAGTCTGAACTCAACAGAATATGATATAAATGGTGGGAAAGGAAAATTCTGGGAGCAAGACAAGTAGAAAAATCAGATAAAATCCAAGAACAAGTAAAAGTGGAAAATAATAATAATCAATGTGGGAAAGGAGTTATGCAAATAAGCTGGAAAATTTGCATAAAATAAAATTAGATTCTGGTCAAGTATTGTAAAAAAAAAAATTTCAATTCCTCTTTATTTATACGAATAAATAATGGAAAATGTTGAAATGGAAGATATTCAGAATTTATTTTCTTACTCTAATGATTACTAAAAATATGTTCATAGATAAAACCTTGTAATTCATAATATTAAGTAAATATTATGGTAATATTATAAAATAAAAAAAACTCACCCAAGCCAGTGAAACAAAAAGCGGAATGATATATTGTATAACATTCATATAAATTTTTCCATTGTAGGTATCAGCAATATGCTGCAAAGTAGGAAATACAAGGTGCATCTGTAAATAAGTAATATAACTACAATAATTATTAGCTATTAATAGGTAAAATAAATTGAAACTAAATTATGACTGATAAGGCTAAAATAAGACTGAATGCACTCATGAACATTTGAACTAGGTGACAACACATCCCCTCTCGCCTTCATGATAGCCCGAAGATGGCTTAAGGTGTAAGCTGATACATTGGCAGATAATAAGAAATACTTTTCTCAATTATATTTTTTTTGGATCAACCTTCACCAAACCCCAACAAATTCTCTATTAAATACATTTTTGTTTACAAATTAGTTTTTATTTCTTCAAATCTCAAGACAAATCCCTAATCAATTGTTCTTCATAAAATAAAACTAATTTATTTGGAGGTAAATTTGTTGACCATCAAGTTTTATGAAGAGAGGATTATCAGGAATTTGGTCTTGGTACTTGAAGAATTAAAAACTTTTTTGATTATAAATTAGTTTTTAATTCTTCATCTTAAAATAAAAAATCTAGCTCACAAGAGATAGGTTGGCAGTGGTGTGTGTAACACTATACTTATATGTAACTATATTTTGAGCACTTAAAGGTTTTATAAAGAGTATTTTTTCTGTTATTAAGATTTACGGCCATGAAGTATAAATTTATTTACTTTCATGAGTTGGTTTTTCATCACTCTACTTAAAGACAAATATAAAAATATACTTTATGGAAAAGTTATGGCCCATAGACATTTCTTCCCAACAGCTTCATCATCAATGCACTATCTACTTAGATAGAATAAAAACAAACTTAATTATATTTAAATATTCCTTCATTTGATGATTATATTTTAAATCAATAAATTATAGCTGTATCTCACAAATTTCTTACATCCTAATAAAAATCAATATTTTGTAGAAGTGAAATCCACAAGCAATTAAGACAATTTATATATATATATAGTACATGCTGTGAAATTTATATTTACTATAACATAAGCAATAGCTTAAAACAGTTAACAATACTGTTTTGTATAAAACACTATTAAAACAATTTTAAACAGTTTATTTTTTAATAGTTACTATTGATCACAAAAGCAAAAGTTTCAAACAAGTAGTTAAAAGTAAACATACAAATTTCAGTAATGATTTTTAAAGTAAACCTGTAAAACTTTGGATGCAATTTTTTCATCCTTCATAAGTTCAACACATATTTTTCCTCCAACTGAATGGCCTATGAGAAATAATTTTTTTCCTTCGGGTAAATATTGCCTTATAAATTGCTTCTTATGCTCAACCTGTCCATTGAGATTATATAAGTCAGGATGCTGGTCAATTGATGGCAGGAATAAGTTAGCAGGAGGAGGCTCATTACCTATGGCATAATTAAAATTAATTACACAAAATGTAGATAATTAGTAGCTTTATTGATTCATTTATAATTCAAATGAATTAACTATTTCACACACTATTGATAATCACCAAGGACTCAAAATTATTAATATTGATTAATCAAAATATTTGTTTCCTTGATTCGTAGACAAAATTATATAATTGTAAACCATTTAACTATGTGTATTTCTTTGTAATTAAAAATCATTCTTTAGAAACTGTAAAAGTTATACTATTCATTTTATTGGGTATGAAAATGACTAACAAATAATTTATTAGAGCACATTGATATTGTGAGCTCATTATTAGTAAAATGAGACTATTACTGATAAAAATGAGTGCACTCAAAGTCATAAAATGAAAACTCTATAACAAGTCTATGTACAGATGAGCAGTACAAACAAAGCAATTATGATTCAATTTTTAGACATAATGATGGAGCAAATCATTTTGAAATTTTAGTTTTTGCCATTAAAGGATTGCGTTTTCACTACATTTAAATTCAAAAAGCAATTATAAGAATTTTCAACTATGATTTAATAAGTTAAGTGCTGCAACTCATTTCCCAATACAGACAAAAAACTTTGAAAAACAAGATTATAAACAAACAACTTTTTTAAATTTTATTATTACGTCAATAATGTCAAAGGTATCAAAGATTTTCTATGTACTTACTTATCTAAAGCTGATATAATTTATTTCACCCGATATATTGCTTGATTATCAGCCATGTAACATTGATTGTTTAAAATGGAAGTATATATCGGCCATCTTTGGTATTTCTTTCCAATGATGACATCAATCTGATATGACTGGCCAATTACTTTAACTAGGTATGTGTGTGAAAATGATGAGGGGGTGATACCAAGGAAAAAAACAACTGTTTTTAATAAATAAAATATATAATTTTTCTTGGTCAAAATATGAATGAAATTGTTGCAGGAAAAAACAAAAACAGTAAGTAGTATTAATATTTAGATAAAAAAAGGGAGAAATGTACTTTTCTACTTTTATTATTGGTTAGATAACAATTCATATAGTGAAAAGGTGAATAATGGAGGTTTGAATATCAGTAGAAATTACTTATGAATCATATGGCTGGCTGTAAATTATATAATTAAAAATATAGTCTGTAATTATGGAACTATTGCTGCATTTAAGCTAATAATATATAAATTTATAGATTGCTTCTAAAGGTTCATGGCCTCATAGGGGTAAATTTAGACACTTTAAGCAATCAACAGTTTGAAAAATTTATTAAAAAATCTTCACAAAATTGTATTTGGGCTCTCATTGGTATTTTAATGAAACAGAAATTGTAATCTGATCCTGCATAGTTTTTACACATTCTTCTTTAAGAGGATGTATGAGAATTCCAAGAGAGAATAGGACCTTGTGCAAGTTTGATCTATCTATACAAAAATATAAAAACCCCTTTTTTCATGTATTTTAATGAAATTTTATCTTTTTTTTTTTAAATATCCTAACTAGTAAATGTGATACTAAGCTTTGGCTTGGTTTCTTACTAAACAGATGCTGCAAGTATGGTGAGGGAAATTCTTGAACATGTTTACCTTTAGAAGAAAGGTAAAGTTGTCAGTCCTTCACTTGTTCGAAATCACAGACTTTAAAGACCTCTACTAGCGGGTTGTAATTTGGTTTCTGTAAATTCCTCTCTAATGCGGCCTGCCCAGAAACGGGCAATATTCGAAACTGGCTAATTTCATCTTCATTAAAAGCCACAAGACACAACTGACAGGATATTAAAAAAGACAAAGTAAAAAAAAAAAAAAAAAAAAATTAAATCCATTGATGACTACAGGCACTAAGAAAAAGCTTCATAAGATATAAACTTATATTTTAATAGCCAATGAAAAATAGAATTATATTTTCCCTTAAAAAAAATTCTTCATAAAATTTCAAAAGACAAATTTATTATTTTTTTAAATTATTTATAGAGGCCATAAAATTTACACTTAGTAAAATATAAACTGAGTAGCCTCTATCAATAAATGACAATTTTCAATATTCCAGAAGCGATTGATTTGATGCAATGAACTAAATTCTAATTGATTTCAAATCATATTTAATTTTGCTAAATTAACGATAACATTAATTATTTTAATAGTTTATTAATTATAATAAATTCAATTGAATATTCATTTTCTATACTTGGATTATTTAGTATTTAGAGTCTCTAATTTATAAAATTTCTCTTAAACAGAGGATACTTAATAATATTGAACACCATGAGAAACAAAATTGTTTACCAAAATTTCTGTTAAGAAAACACCACATAAATTTATTTTCTATCCTTACCTGCATGGTTTATAGTCCAAATAGGTATGCCAATACTATTATGGAGTATTTGTAAAAAATAGAAATAGAAGTCAGTGATGCCAGGATTTCCAGTAATTAGAATAAGGATGGAATCACTCGCTAAGTCATCTTCAATCCAACCTCCCCAAGTCATTACATGAGTTGGGATAGAATTAATTTTAACCCAACCTTCACGAAACATATTGAAGTTTAGAGTAATATAAAAGGTTCTCAAATGATAACTGGGTAGATAAAACTCACTTACAATGTGTAAGGTCAAGACAAATTACTGAAGAAAACAAAATTGCACAACCACTTATCAACCACAGAAGGAATGAATAAAAAAAGGAGAATTATTTGCAGCTAAGGGAATAATTCTGTGGTCAAAATTGGATTTAAAATGTAGAAGTTGACAGTTGAACTGTCACTTTAGGTAGCTATGTAAAATTCGAGTTATCAAATGACACCATTAATAACTATAATTACATGAAAGGCGTCGATTTGAAGTTTATATAGCTAATATTAAAAAATAAAACAAAAGATACACGGTCTAATATTAAAATTACTAACATCCATCTAGACAGTTAAATTACAACTGAGAGCTCCTGGTTTGCCCCAAGTTTACCAGCGAGGTACAATTATTAAATACAAAGAGGCACATTAAACATCAAGAAGCCAAATGCAAAAACGCTATTGTTTGTTAAAATTAGCTCTAGATTTTGTAAGGTCTTTTAAAAATTTGAGTGAATGATCATAATAAAATTTTTAACAAAAGGGAACCAACTTCTTCAACTAGACCAGAATTCTTTTAATTTTTGTAAACGATTAATTAATTTATTGATTATTATGTTATATTAAGAAAAGGGTTCCAGCAAAAAAGAAAAAACATTTTTTCTATTCGTCCGATTTTTGGGCGAATTCAGCCCTTTTTAAAATTCTATATAAAAGCGATACGGCTAATTTCATTAATATGAATAAAGCTTTCAGAGTTTCAAACAGTAATTTTTGGTTCTGGAAAACCTCCTTCACTCTGTAAGTTCAATTTTATCAAGCAGCTATTAACATATTTCTTTTAGCTATAAAATAATTTATTTTGTTTTATTATTGGAAACTAAATATTATGTCCACTGAAACGACAGTCTTTTCATGCTAAAACTTAACATTTCAGGTTATTCCCCACCCGTTATGGCAAATTATATTAACAAAAGCAACTCATTGCACATTCTAGGACTCGAACTTTAAATGTCCGCTTTAGGTAAATCCCTACTTCTTTTTGTTCTATTTAGGGGTAAACTTTTAAACTATTTATTTGATAAATAAAAATATCTGTATTTTTTCATTACCTTAAACTTGTTGCGCCAGTTTGATCGAAAAAAAAAAAAATTTAATCTCCTACTTCTATTCGTCCTATTCTGCTAAATAACGAATTCAACCTTTTATTGTGCATTTAAAAGCTTCATAGAGTATTTCATGAAGAAAAACAGAAAATAGTCTTCTTTGGGCGATGTCACAAACACACAGAAATATATTTACGAGTAACATAGATTTATTTTGCCTTCACTTAGGTTAGTGAACAGGATTAATAAATGGAAAAATCTGTGCTTCGTGGTTGAAAGTCGCTCAGATCACAAGATACTCTGCTTTGAACTATCTCTAAGCCACGCCGCTCTCAAGAGAATTATTTCAATGCAATGCAAGAAAAATTACACCGACCTTTGAAATAGAATAAAAGAGAATTTGAATGTGTTTAAAATTGGTCTTTAATGTCTTTGCCAAATAGTCAATAAAAATTGCCAAAATTTTTCAAATGCTAGAGGAGAGAAAACAAACTGCCTGTTAGAACAAAAACTACAGAAATGATTATTTACCTGTCTTATTTTTCATTTTACTTACGCAAAACCTGAAGGCTCGTAACATTAGGTTCAAGCAGATACCCAAGTGTCCTTGGTGGAATGCAGATCTTGCAAAAGAAAAGAGGTAAACAGAAAAAGAGGGCTGCTCCAAAGATGTAAGATACTTAAGACCTCTCTTCCTTTCATGTAATTTGTGACAATATAAACTTATTCAACGATTTTGTAGGAATAAATTCAACCATCGAATTTGGTTTTTCAAAAGCCGTCTCGCGGTAGCAATGTATTTCTTAGAAGAAAAATCTACTTGCACATAATGATTTTTTTAAAGACTTTTATTTATTTATTATATTTCTGTTAACATAACATTATGCAATTTGAATACAATGAACTAAAAAAAAAAAAAAAAAAAAAGACAAAATTACAATGCCAAGAGGAGAGAAGGTGATCAATGACTCCACTCTCAAAGCACTTCATAATAAATAATAATTCTTATGTACTGAGACAGAATTTTATAACATAGATAAAAGTGATTGAAACGTAGATTTGGACGCCTGGCACGAATTATCTTTGTGGATGTTCAAAGCCTGCCGTTTAGTGTTCCTTTCACACTTTTGCCGTGATTTTGTCAAAATCCCTCCTAATTTGAGAAAAAAAAAAAATCAAATTTCTCCTTATGGGCACTTGGAATAATGTTGTTGTCAGTAGATTGACCCTAAGTACATGGATAAGACTTATTAACATGAAAAAAAAAAATACATTTTTATAAGAAGATGTAAACAGCCACTTAACTTCAAGTTGCCCAAGAAAATCTTTAATGCTCTGTCGAAAAGCCTTGCAACTTTATAAGAACTACTTATTCCCAACTATATTTACAATCTCCTCAAGTATTAAGTATTTCTTCCTTTCATCTGTGTAAGAGATAAGCTGAAGAGATGTGACCTTGTACGATAAGAGATAGTAAAGGTCGCGAATTGACTCCTACCTTGGCCTTTAATCATCCTCCCCTTCTGAAGCCACACCTGCCCCCCGTCACCCGAGTGACATTTCTTCACGATCGATACAATTCTCGTCATCTAATTGTTTCAATGACTTTCTCACTATTCCTTATAGGAAGCTTTTAAGAGTAGTGAAAAAGCCATTACTCAGAGAAGGAGACAAGCTTGTCCATCACTACATTCACGAAGATGTACTCGGATAACTGGTGTATTAAATGAGAAATTGTACGGATTGCTGTCGTTGCAAGTTTCATGTATATAATTTTATTTAACCCAATACTCGTTTTAATACCCGGAGTTGGAATGGTTTTGAAATGAAAACATTAAACATTGAAGTATATATTTACCGTTTCTTCTTCCGGGTTGGACCGTGTCAAGTTGTTGATATTTGCCGAGCTTTCGCATATCATGTGGTGGCTTCTTCAGGGCTGAGTAGAGAATGAGAGCTGTAGAAGTTGATTTGAATTGAAAAAAACAGCTCTCATTCTCTTTTCAGCCCTGAAGAAGCCATCACATGATGTGCGAAAGCTCGGCAAATATCAACAACTTGACACGGTCCAACCCGGAAGTAGAAACGGTAAATACATCTGACGACCGTCGAAGCCAACGTGAACATTGAAGTATATGTTGTGAACCATTAATACAACTTTTCTCACTCATATTCCTGAATGAATCCTTTTTGAATTAGGGGAATAATTTAATCTAATCTTTATTGATTAGGTCACTGTTATTTTTTTTTAAATTACTAATAAATCTTTATTTATTACACTATATTAATGGATATCTTGTAACTTGATGACAGAGAAGATAAACACATATACACAAAGAATAGACAAAAATAAAAATAACATTAAATATGCAGGGAGAAAGGGCATATTGACCCCACTCCTAATACGATTGAGTATTAAGACCCCAGGAGGTCGCGAGGCCATTACAGTCTTAGTCACCGGGGAGGATTGTATGATTTGCAGTCCGACGACTGGGATGGGGATACGGACAAAAGATTTACAGCTGCTGTGGATATATTCATTCCTTTTTATGAATAATGATTAAATTTTATTTTCTTCAGGGAACAATTTAATAAGTTAGACTAAGATATAAAATATTTAGGCAGTTAGAAAAATTACTGTGTGGTTATGCTTAGCACTTCGATCCTACAGAAAAAAAAATATCATTCACAAAAAAAAAAAAAAAAAATCAGAATAAAAAAAATAAAATAACGCACACTTCTGTTGGCATCACAAAAATTATTTAGACCAAATTATTACACATTTACTTAGGTGAAACAAAAGCTGCTGATGGTTTAAGTTATGTTTAAGGTTGCCTCTATTTAAAATAGATAATATTTAAAATAATGGTTTTTGAAATCCTTTGACACAAACATTCACCAGTAAAATTTAAATGAAGGACATGGGGTAAGATTTCATGCAAGGCTTAGACGAAATTTAATAAGTTTATTATATCTGATGACTATTTTTATGCTCAATTAAAATATTGCCTGGAAAAAGAAAGGAAAAATAAAGAAATTCCCAACGGATGATCCATTGACCTTTGAGTAATGATAATAGGCCTTCTTCTTTATTTTACGAGCAGAAATAATTGAGACCAGTAAATGGAGGGGCTCTAGTTAGCGGTCAGATGCACTAATGCGGGGAAAGTATTTCAATTGCTATACTACTTTGCATTTCATACCTGTGCCATTTATAAGTCAACAAACTTATACAACTATTGATATTCTATTGAATAACAACCTACTTAACGCATAAAAGTACACATCTTTAGATAAAAACATACTACTATAGATGTTCACGTAGGCTTCCACAGTCATCAGATGTATGTAAAGTTTTTTCCGGGTTGGACCGTGTAAAGTTTCTGATGGCTGCCGAGCTTTCGCACATCCTGTGATGGCTTCTTCAGGGCTGAAAAGATGGATGTGCGAAAGCTCGGCAGCCATCAAAAACTTTACACGGTCCAACCCGGAAAAAACTTTACATACATACTACTAGAGGTTAAAATAGGTAATAATGGAGGATTTTTAATGTATTAAATTAAACCATTAGAACTTCAATCTTCCACATTTTAGTTTATTTTGTATGTATAATAAGTATATTATATTATATATTGTTTTCTGCAATGTCTCGAGACCACATATGGCTATATTATGTGAAATAATAACATGAGGGAATATATATAATAAAAATTATCGTGGATGTTGCCGCCATCCTAATTTCCTTTATGTAAGTAAGGCTGTTCATGTTGGAAACTAAACAAAAGATATACACATTTCGGACACATGCAGTTTGCCCAATATCTGAAGGCCCCTCAGAGCTGTCCTAAAACACTTTAATAGAAACTCTATGCACAATACCGAGCTGGTCAATAAGCTCAGCGTAGCCTATTGTCTCATATCTAGAATGTTTTATACAGTCTACAGTTTATGTTAAAGCGTTTTAGGTGCTTATATAAGACAGCTTTGAGAGGCTATCAGATATTGGGCACTCTTTATACATATTATAATAATAATCTTGAATTAGATACATACATTAATTAGTTCTTTATAAATATTTTATTTGGTTGTGGTTTTTTTATCCCACGTAAATTTTACACAATTAATGAGAGGGAATAGAATAAAAAAATCTATCTGTCCCAGCCAGGAACAGAAAAATCTATCTGTTCCTGGCTGGGACAGATAGATTTTTTTATTCTATTCCCTCTCATTAATTGTTTATACATTAATTAGTTTTGATAAAATTCGAAAATAAAACATAAATAATTCAGGATTCACGAGTAACGTAACTTTTTTTTTCGTGTTTATTTATTTATCTTTTTTTTTAGTCCTGTAGTGAAATAAAAGTTTCCGTCCCCGAATTCCACTTAATTATGGATGATATGATTATATTTATTTCATTTTCTGAAGTGAAGATTATTTTAGAAGGACTAATAAAAAAAAATAAATAAAAATAAATAAATTATTTGGGAGTTTAGATAAATTAATAAATACTACATAAGTATGCCATATCCCTTGATACTTATATAATAAATCAAGTATAGGTGAATATGAATGAAATTCACAGGTATACACCTGGTTTGTATTGTTCCACTTTCCTCATTTTCGATAGTGATACATTTGATGGAAATAAAAAATAAAATAAATTAGGGTTCTGTCGAGATGAGACAACTTGAAATCGAGATGAATGAAAATGAATGCGTAGACTAAGCGAATTTTTCAGCATAGTAGTGAATGAATATTTGTATTTGAACTTTCTATCTCATGTAATTCCCGACACACATCTTTATCAATAAACTAACCTTGATTCAGTTTCATTGCACTAAATTAAATATTACGTTCGGTGTAGAGGAAAAGACATTTTTACTCCCCTTTGATATGTAAACATACATACATTCATGTAAACCCCACTCCAATTCGTACAGATTCTCACAAGAATGAACTCACGCTTTCAATTAACATTTAAACGTGATTTACCGAATTTCATTAGGAGAAATATCCAATTACAATTTTAAGACCGTAAAATTTAAAACTCCTAACTTTTCAATTTCCTTGCACAACTCCTAAAATATTTCTTTATCAGTATGAATATCAGTATAAATAGTTTATTACTATAAACAAATATTACATCCACTTCGTCGAAAAAACGTATTTTTTAATCATACTTGACATTGGAGTTTATCCCCACTTCTATTGGTCCGATTTTGATAAAAAACAAACTTGTCCTTTCACTTTACATTGTATTGCTACCTACCGAGTTTCTTTAAGAATGACTAAAAACTATGGCATGTAGGGCTCTCACAGACAGACGTATATATAATATATAATAAAGTGACAATTCATTTGGTCGCAAAAAATTTCAAAAAATCTATTATGAGAAAATTCTCAGTAGCTATATTCCTGTGGAATTCGCTAAAAACCAATCTGCTCATGGCAGATCAAGATGCTTCCCTGACGGAAGATAGTGTGTTACCATTAGAAGTAGAAGGATTCCACAGTGGTTCCTGAGCAATCTTACCGAAATTACGAAACTAATTGAGGCGATCAATACATAACTCGGGGTTCTTACAGTCTTGTTAGAAGGCCAGTCGCTTGGCACGCTTGCTTCGGCTCGTATACACTCTCGAGAAACTCGCCAGTAACTCGAGCGATCTTGTGTAAGATATCTACATTACTGCATCAATCAGGTCTGACTATGGCCTCGCCTAAACCAGTACAATCCCAACCTTTCTCGCTAAATAAATGTTTTCCACAGCCTTCCGCTTCTCCAGGTATAACTACCCCCTATATCTCGTTTCAAGGCTTAAATATTTAAAAGGCCATCAATAGCATAATGGCTTTGGTTTTACTTTCAGTTTTAATTGTTCCTTTTTTCATTACATTTACTTTCAATTCTTTTAGGTTCCGACTGTAGCCCGCGCTTAGGTTAGTAAGATTAGTACGGGTCAGAAACATCACTGCAAATGGCTAATAATTCCGAGAAATCCTAGACTGGGAATAGTTTATACAAAGGAAAATATGACGGCGCGATCGTCATCCTCATACAAGGAACCTTAATCTTGGTAGTTTCCTATCAGGTTGATGAAGATTTCAGGTATATGAAATAGGTATTTATAACAAATGGAAGTAATCCAGCACATAAAGTCTTATTGGCTCTACAAATTAACTACAGAGAAAATTAAAGACTCGTGGGAGGCGCCAGGGTAGCTCATGGGATCCGTTCGGGTGAGCTTCTCTTGAGCCATGGATGTTTAGAATGGGATGGCAACCTGTAGATAACCCTCCCTCCTTGACCCTAAGTAGTTGAAAGGTAGGTAAACCAGATGTTTAAATTAAATCATGGATGATACAGAATTCTCAAATTTCAAAAAATTCTTCCTATTATTATAGCCAGAATACAAAGTTAAGTTAAAGTGAAATAAAACTTATTTAAAGGATTCATTATTAAAAAAAAAATGGGTTCGTCCTAGTGCTTCCTCAATTTTCAAGTTGAACCACTTTGAGTCGCGGTGAAAGGAATTATCTACGTGCAGCCACTATATTATAGAAACCTACCAAGGTTTCCCTGTACAAACTGGGCAGGTTATTATTCCTCGATGGAAGGCTGTTATCTTGGAACCCCACCGCGGAAGAGAGACTGGATGACTGTGAGGTTTGTGCGAAACCTAAGCTGAAGCACGCTCGTTATAGATGTGCCGCCTCAACGGACCACAAACCAGTATCAAGTCTGTTTGAAGAACATTCTAAACTTTCCAGAATACTTAGCTTGCGGTGGAGAAGAAAAAATACTTTCAAAGGATCCCTTATTGATTTCCGAAAGGCTCAAGCTATTGAGGCTGTCTCATGATATTCCAATTACTTTTTATAAAAAAAAAATGTCCTCCAACCCTATCCACTAGACATCAACCATGATAATTTATAATAATTCTGCTATTTGAGCTTTTCGAGCCTTTTTTTCGTTTATCTGGCTCATCTTCATGTTCAACTTTTTTAACATTCTATTTCCTGATTGAGTTGTCATGTATACCATGTGCCATTTCCTAAGCTCTAATGGAAAATTTTGATAAAAAATTGAATTTTAAAAAGTTAAACCTAAGGATGACCCAGAAAAAAGAAAAAAAAAAGGAAGAAAAGCCCAAATGTCAGAATTTATATGCATATACATACACATATTTATCACTCTCTCTCTCTGAGTTGTGTGTGTGTGAGTGCGTGCATGGCTGTGACAACATTCCATGGCCACAATTTCCTTAATTGTCTTTCTTAATGAAACTCGGTATAAAGCTATTAAGTCCAAAGCGAAAGGCTAAGTTCGTCATAATGGAAAATTTAACCAATAGTTGACGTAGTGGAAGATTATCTGAAATTTCAAGTGTGAGTAAAAAAATTTTTTATTTTAGATGTAACAGTTGTAAAACTTTAGAGTAATGAAACTCAGATTTATTTACTGATAAAAAAAAAAATGTTTTTGGATTTACAGAAAAATTGAACAATTAGAAGTGAGTGTTTACATTCACGTAAATTTTAATTTCACGATCCAGAAGCCGAAATTTTTAAAATTTTTATTAGCAGGATTAGTTATTGAGTGGAAATCCTGCTACACGAGTGTGGAATAAATTTAAATATCAAGAACCAGCGAAAAGGTTTTTTTCGCAGCATTCAGCATAATAACTAGTTTAGAGTAAGGAAATCCAAAGAAGACAGATTCGTCTACTGATGACATAATTATATTGAGAGTTAAACAACGAAATAGGACAATTAGGAGTAGGGTTTTGCCTGAACAATAAATTCAAATTTCAAATCTTAGAAGCTGTAATTAATTGTTTTTCTTAGTCCAATTTGACACATTACTTTTAATGTAAAATTAAAGGATAGGTTCATTGACTTGTGGAGTATGGGGATTATTTTAAAAATGAAGTGTACCCAAATATATTTATTATTAAATATTTTTAAGTGTGTTATATTGCATGAAATGGAGAGTTCAAGTATAGATATCTATCAACCGTGATGCAGAATAATTCACTTTGATTCTGCCTGATAGACTTATTTTTTATTTATTTTTTTTATACTTCAGGGTAATAACTCAATTACCAAAGTTAGTTATTAGTAGTTAAGGTCAAATTATTAGTTTGTTTTTAGCTAATAGCAATAACTTCCAAATCTTACTTAACATTAGAATATACTACCTAATGATCTTGATTTCCAGGATTGAATAAGGATTTCTCGTAGTCATTGTCAAGTGAAGCGCTCTGAATCAATCATAGACATGTCCCGAACCTGTCCAGGATATATGGCGGTTACGAAAGCGATTAGCCGGAGGAATGCGAGCCTTACTGGCTGCCATTCACCCATACGAGGACAAGGACGGATCTCCTCAATGGGTGTATCAGGGCACCTTGTAGTTCAGATCCTCTGCCACTCTCCCGCTGAGGTCCGGAACTCACTTCCAGAGGATTTCCCCATGAAAACCAAGTTCTTTGCATAATGGTGCACATTCTTTGCACACCAACACAAACAAGTAGTAAAGAACTTATATGTACAGGACGCCCAATATCTGAAGGCCCCTCAGAGCTGTCCTAAGACACTTTAACAGGAACTATACGCACAATACCGGGCAGGTTAATGAGTTTAGGGCAACTCTGGAATATTTTATACACTTTATAATTTCTGTCAATATTTTCATTATTATTGGTACTAAGGAAATTTATAATACATTTAAAGGATTTAATAGCTCACGTAACTTTTTGAATTAATGTATTATATTTATTTAATGTTTAGTTACAAAATTGGCTGATTAAAGAAAAAAATTGCAGCAGCCAATTTCTTCAAATGTTTTTTGCTTAGAAGATCGGTGAAAAGTTTTTGAAATGTGAACGTTCGGCGAATTTCCTTGATATCCCTTAAATACTCAATTATCTTTTGTGCATAAATAATTTGGACTTTTTAATCTTGACTAGTTCAACAAATATATAAGTCCTTGTAAAATTTGAAAAAACTAGTAAATACTTCTTTGTATTAGAAATGAATCAGTTTGCCTCCAGTTTCATGACATTTGGACACACCGGACCTCCATAGTTAATCCATTAATTTAGGTTGTTATAGTGGTCGAAATAATCCTGATTCCTGTCTTTTATTAACTAATTTATAGTAAACATATAAAAGGGTATTTATAGGGCGTAATAACCAAGAAGTTGATTGCCCTCCATTATGTTCTACTACTACTACTACTACTACTACTACATCTTTGTATTTCATAGTCTAGGAAGAAAGGGGGGTTTAAGGGTAAACCAAAATTTACTAAGCTAATTAGGATTTTATTCTTTCATAACCTTTTCGGATTTTAAGATCAAATTAGTCATTTTCACTTACATATTCCTATATCCGGAAATGGAAAACATACCATCCTGAGCGATGGATTTCCCTGTTAATGGGTTACTCTGGTGAGGCGATATTTAACTACGAAGTGGTGGAATGAAGGAGATTCAACAGAAGATAATAATAATTCTTTCCAAGGATTGCACGGGACATATTTGAAATGCCTTATATAATTGGGGCACTCCGAGGAACCTTTCCTTTCATCCATCTTTATTGCGATGCACTTTTTAAAATATCGCTTTTAATTGAGTCATCTTCCAGCATGCAATCAATTGCAGGGGGGTTCGTAATTGCTCGAGGGATATTTCTTTTTCGAGGGGATAATGGAATTTTAATCACAACGGGGGGAACTTTATGGGAAGAGAAAAACCTATTACTTTGTGGGCCCATTGTTACGGTGGCGGGTACTTACGTTTGAGATGGCTAATGCACTCCTGAGATAAGGGAGTTATCTTGGCTTACGTAATGTACAAATTGCAATCATTGTATTACATATTAGTGAAGAGAAATATCATAATTAATTTCGCTTAAGCAAATTGTAATGTTTCGAAACTAGTACGGAATACTCATGACTTAAAATCGTTCCGAATGTGTGTATCACCCCTATGTAAAGCTGGAGCTAATTACGTATTAAGGCCAGTTATACCTTTTATAGGTCGCCATCGGCCAAGCTTAGCAGATTTCCTGAAGAATGTCAAGCTATTCGAGTTAAAGCAATCGCGTAACTTTTGAATATTTTTAGAAAAAACTGAAAAAAAAAATTAGAAACCAATTTTTTAAAAGTCAGAAAACCTTTGGAAGAGAATAAATTTAAAAGAGAAAATTAATTTGATAAATTTTAAATATCGTCAATATTATTGTAATTGATAATTTTTATAACATAATGGTGTAAAATATAAATTCTAAGATTTGTATTACTCTATAAATTTATTTTACAAAAACCATATAGAAGAAGATATTTATGAACGTAATTCCAAATATTACGCATTTCTCACTCATTTCTCCCTGTGGCACACTAATTTATGTATGGCCTTGGCGAGACAAGGCAAATCTGCTTAGTTTACGCAGCTCCTGCGTGAATGAGTTTATTTTGTATCTATAAGCTCTTCTCGTGGTATCATCGAACTTACAATGAGGAATATGTTTTGGTTTTGCGCAAGTCGCATTTATGATGAAGCGACGACAAGAGCCACGGTGACAAAGACAATGACAGCGGCGAATGATTAGGAAATTCATCCAGACTCAGACGTCTGGAAAAAAAAAATGCCTATTGGTGACAAGTTATATGAATTTCTTTATTTTGGATTATTGAATAAGTTAATTCACATGTTATTATCATTTTCTAATTGTTGGGCTTACAAATGTTCAATAAATCCCAGATAGCAGACATACAATTGAACTTTATACAAAGCTTCTTTATTCTAGTGAACTCTTGGTTCGTATGGGGGTAACATGCGTTTAATCGAAGACTAATGTTAACATAATTGCAAAAGTATGACTGACATTTTGATGAGATGTTTCCCATTTGCGTAAATGTTATGGTTTAAAAAAAAAAAAAATGAAATTTATACTATCGAAGACCTTTACTGTAAAAAATTATTTGTTTTATAACAACCATGTTGAGAGTGTTTTACGAGCCACGAAAGAATGCAGAGTGTCTTACTCTAACACTGCCCGGCACAGCCAGTCAAATGCCGAATCAAATCAGGCCGAAGAAGAAAATAGAAGTGTTCATGAGCTGATGAGGACGTTCATAGGATTGGACCAGGCGTGAATGTTTCACACCGTTTGATATGGATCCACGCACCTTCATCAGCTCAGTGTTGGACATGACAGCTGTTGTTGACGACCTTCGTCATTGGTTGCAACACACTCAATTAGATCTTTCATATATATATATATATATATATAATATATATATATATATACACACACACAAAGAAAGTTGAGTTTCATATTATGAAGATCAGTTCTGTTTAACTTTAATAAATTCCCGAAGGAATTGGGTTTTAATTTAGTAAAGCCATTTAAAAAAAAAAAAAAAAAAATTGTTGACATATTATTGCCCACCGCTATAAGTTATTATTGAAAAAAAAAAACACACACACTAAGACGAATGATGACTTTTTTACTAAAACAGTTTTATGAAAAACGTTTACTGGGTGAGCGCTTCCCTCATCCTACAACCTCGGCCAGCCTGAAGGAAACATTATGCCGGCTATTAACTTTAAGCTCATTGTTCCTGTAAATTAAATTTCATCATTTACTCTTATTTATATCTAACTTTCATGATACCTGGGAAATCTGCTTAGATTACGCAGGATGACGGACTTGGGTATTTTTAGATAACAAGTGATAAAGAATAGAAGCAAGTCCATGACTAAAGAACGAGAGGCGATAATTGGACCGATTTTATACAAGCAAATGTAACGGTGTAGACAAGGAGCCCATTGGGCAAGACTTCTCTCCCTTCCCATATATTCCTTTCACCATTTTTTATCCATTCACCGTCTATGAATAACGCTCCTCTATAAACTATAGACACCCATATCAGCAATTTACGATCCGTTTTATAGCTTCCAATAATTACGCTGTTGAAATATGGAAATAATTAGAATGCTTAATGAGATATAGAATATTGAGGTCGCTAGATAGATGAATGACTGGACGGAAAAACAGACGCTCATATGAAGGAGAGTGAGAGGAGGTGAGAGGGAGGGGTGGTTGAGTGAGGGAGTCGGAGGGGGAGGAAGAGAGAGAGAGAGAGAGAAAGAGAGAGAGAACGAGAGGGAGAGGGAATGAGAGAGCTTTTCCTTCCCCTCTCTCATCACTCAGGTGAGTCAGTAATAATGAGAAAACAAAAAGTTATTGGACACAAGTAAGAAAAGAAGAAATTTCAAAGCCCTGAAAAAGTCATGAAATTCAAGCCGAAACGTTGGAAAAAATAAAACCATATTATAAATGTTGTTTTTTCTGTGGTATTTAATCCTAGGTAAATTTTAAACAATAAATACAAGGGAATATAACAAAAAATCTATCTGTCCCAGTTAGGGTTCAAACCTGGATCTCCTGCTATCCCCGCTATCGTGCGGGGATTTTAATAAGTTATGTAGCTAGTCTCGGTGGTGTAATCTGCTAACGCTCTTGCCCGGATAGCAGGAGATCCAGGCTCGAGTCCTGGCTGGGACAGAAAGATTTTTTATTCTATTCCCTTGCATTTATTGTATAAAACCATATTGGTCCACCAATTTGTTTTTATTTTATAAAAACCTTTGAACGAACCCTGACTAGCTCCCTCTCCCAAAAAGTAATTGATTTCCCAATTATAATGATAATTCAATCTTTTTGTATAAGATCGGTTATCAATTTTATTAAAAATTACTAAAAACGATCATTGGTCATTGATACTTCGAAGTTATAGTTATAGTAAAAACAGGTTATTACTACCTAAGATCGGTTGGCCTATTCTGTTTCTAGTCACAAACAGTTCCTGTACAGTAACAGTTTACGCTGTCAGGAGTATTGATTGTTTCCGTTTCGGGGATATATATACTAATAACACGCTTAAGTCTAGACTTGGAAAGTCCTTATTAGGTGTGTTCCCAGAAGTAAGAAGAATTATGTGGATTCCACAGAATACTACAATTGTGTAGTCAATGGGTATTTGTATTTGACCTTCCCATGGCATGCAATCCCCACTCTAATAGGAATGGGTAAATAGGACAAAGATATAACGGAATATATCTTTTATTAATAACAAATCTTCTTTGAGTTTTATTACTTTAAATTCAATATTACAACAGCTAAAACGAAAAAAAAACAACAAAACTATTATTTACCGTTTCTTCTTCCGGGTTGGACCTATTCTCGAGTCAAGAGTAAATAATAATAGTTTTTGTTCACGTAGGCTTCGACGGTCGTCAGATGCATTTACCGTTTCTTCTTCCGGGTTGGACCGTGTCAAATTTTTGTTATTTGCCGAGCTTTCGCACATCATGTGATGGCTTCTTCAGGGCTGAAGAAGCCATCACATGATGTGCGAAAGCTCGGCAACTATCAACAATTTGACACGGTCCAACCCGGAAGAAGAAACGGTAAATGCATCTGACGACCGTCGAAGCCTACGTGAACAAAAACTATTATTATTTACTCTTGACATTTGATTTATCCCATACTCCTATTCTTTCAATTTCGTAAACTAAGGAACTTACCCATTCATTTTATTAGTTAAAGTGTTAACAAATTTGTCCTATTATTCCATTCTTATTTGTCCTATTTCTCTCTATAAGGAATTCAGTTTTTTAAATTTACATTTAAAAGCGATGAACCAAATTTCATAAAAAAAAACTAAATAAAAAAAAAAAACCATGGAGGTGGCTTATGGAGTGTTGAAACACACAATTCGCTGTAATTTATTTATGGCCAAAGAATGTGAGGTTGGGACAGACAACACTCAGGCTTTTTGGGGGTACCAAATTGATAAAAATATAGGGATTCTTTATTGTCTCTTATGCTTGGCCAAATCCCGCCCTGGACATGCTTTTGACGAGAAATAGTCCTTAATTTCTTTCTAATTTCCCAAGCTTCATTCGAGTTGAGCACAACTAAGAGTAATGACTAATTAGATCACCAAAGCCAGGGAACACACATTGTGTATGGGTAGGTAAAATCACTCTTCGTCTGACGCTAGACTATTCGGGCAGAGGAATGGTGGAATGGCTTAACTAACATTGAATATTCTTAAATAGATGTATTTTTTTTCTTATGTTGTGAAACAAACATATTAAAAGGCTAATTTTTACGCCCATAAATGGTCTAAAAAATTTCGTATCACTTCCTAGGAATAAGATATTACCAATACAAATTTTGACTTCCTTTAAATAAATAAATAAATTGAAAGCTTTACACAAGAAGGGAATATTATTTAAATGATTCTCACCCCTCTCTAGTTCTTTGTTATAGATCATTTCTGTAAATAATCTATGGCTACACAGTCCGCTATTATATTTCTAGGCCTACATTAACTTATAATTAAACGTTTCAAGGACACAGGAGGAAATCGTAAACGCAGCATAAATTACTTCTTCTGAGGCTAATATGTGGCCTTAAGTATCTAAAGTCAATAATGATATGTTAGATCGAAATAACCAATCCAGACGCCCTTTCACGCTCCAGAGAACAGCTGGATACGTCAGAGCTATAGTTATGAGCCTCTGGAGTTGAAGAAATTATTTCATTTTCGGATCAACATAAAGTTTGTTTTAAATAGTTTATGAATGAAAATAAATTGAAAAAATTATTAACATTTATATATATATATATTTGTCNGATTTCCATAGGCATAAGTTGACACCTTAACGTGATTTTGAAATAATTTTCACTGATCCTTACCGACTGGAGAAACCAAAACAGTGGTCTGTTAAAAATTGTATACAGTATTTAATTTTTATATATATATATATTTGTCTGTAGACGCTGTAAAGTATATGTATTTGTAACACTATACCCAATTAAGTATTTAAGATTCTTTTGACAAAATTTTTGATGACTGTCTAAAATCAGCCGAGGTGAGAGGGGTTTAGAAAAATACTAAAATTTGAAATATTAATATATTCGTTTTTGTTATCGTTACGAAAAAAAAAATGTATAAAACAAAATGGGTATAAAATGTAATTTTATTTTCTATTTCGTTTATTTAAAAAAAAAATATTATGATATTTTTTATATTCGAGTTATGGGCGGGCTTACTCATTTTTAAAAGATATAAATCAAGTTTCTTATTTAGGAATTTCTACGTAAACCCTTGAACAAATTAATTTTCGGTTGAAATAAAATGTGCAAAAGAGGGGGTTTAGAGGAAGAATCAAATTTATGATCATAATATGTTGTTATTTATGTTACAAATACATATATAGATTATAATATACTTAAAATGTAATTTTCTAGATATTATGTTCTATAATATTTTAAGAAGAACTTTAAAGTTAAGGAAGAAATTTATGAATGTAACCACCATGTGGGACCGCTTCCAGCAATCTTCCTTCCGGCCAGTCTAGGGCGAGCCTCTAGTTTTTTTACATACATTTTACGCTCATTATTCTCCCTGAATTTTTAATTGAATTTCGTTATTTGCTTTTATTTATATACATGTTTAATGAGGGATCTTTGATTATACAACTCCTGTGTGATGAGCTTTTTATTGTGTAGCCTATTTTATCCATATATATATATATTTAGATTAAAGTACTCACTCGCGTTTGCTGATTTTCGATTTAAAATATAATATACAGGTTTTGGTTTTTTGTTCGTCTTTGTAGGTTGTTGTGGTATACAGCCTTCAAGTAAGTCTGTTGTCACTCTTGGCTTAAAACTTGGTGTTAAAATGGAGCTTGGTTTTGTTCAAGTCGAAGTCTTTCATATCAGACGTCAGAAGGATATGACGAGAAAACAACACTGCACGTGCTTGGAGCAATAACTTCATCCAGATTGCTTCATCATAGCTGTTGATGTTATGAATTCTGTCAAAGGCGATCTACCAAGATCCTAATAGCCGTGGGGTCATTCTTTGAAGCCTGTCATCATAATGCCATCTCTCGTATCATCACTTCAAAAGTGCGCTCAAGGTTATCAGTTCGTATAGCTGTAAGTGAAACCCCCCAACGTTAGGGTCGATTCTGCCGAACGTACTGATGCATTCCTGATGGACATATCAGAAACTACGCCACGGATAGATATATTTACAGCCTGTAATGTCATAATAATTAAGTTCAATGTCGTTTTCAAGTACAAGTGGTTTTCAACGAGTATATTTGTGGGATTACTATCTTTATATCAACAGATATACAGGATCTTCTATTATATAGAATGTGGCTGTAAATAATATCATCTAGAGGGGCCTAAACTGAACTTTGCTAACTGAGTGGAGCCAAGTTGATAACTCAAAAATCCTGACTTCTCCAATACTGCAATAAGTCCTACATTCATAACAAAGCACGTAGATAACTTTAAATATGCAGCGCAACAAGGAAGAACGAGAAGCCGAAGAATTCCAAGGACAAGTGACCATCCCATACGTCAAAGGGACAACAGAGAAGATCGCCCGAATACTAAAAAATCACAAAATAAGAACAACATTCAACACGGACAGAAAAATAACAGACATCCTTCCGAAACCTAAGGATAAACTTGGACTTCGGACTCCAGGAATTTACAAGATTCCCTGCTCCTGCGGAACTTCTTACATCGGTGAAACCGGAAGGACGATAGACACACGTCTCAAAGAACACATCGCAGACATCAAACACGGACGAACAGAAAGGTCAGCTCTAGCAGAACACTTCGCCAACACCTGCCACCACATCAAATTCGAAGACGCCTCAATACTGGCCCGGGAAAGCAACTACTATAGACGAACCATCAGAGAAGCCATCGAAATAACCAAGAATCCGAAAAATATCAACAGAGAAGACGGATACAAATTGAGCAAAAACTGGAAACCAGCGCTAATTGACAAGAGGATCCAACCAATCAGTGACCAGCTACCTGACTACTCCAGAGACCAGCCACCAGAACACAGTATCAACCAATGGGAAGGCAGACTTCGCCCAAGGACAAGACCGCGCCGGGATTATACACCACCTGGTGTATAAAACATGGTAAATATATACCATCTGGATTTTTTAAAAATCTCTCTACAACTCTCATTCTCTTTTCAGCCCTGAAGAAGCCATCACATGATGTGCGAAAGCTCGGCAAATAAGAACAATTTAACTCGGTCCAACCCGGAAGATGAAATGGTAAATACATTTAAAAGTTAAGTTATATATTTGTATTCAGCGAAATTAAGTACAATACGGATAATATACAATTCAGGCAAAAGGATAACAAATGTGAAATGGCGAGTGTTATTTTTAATTTTTAACCGATATGTTTCCCTAGTTTCGAAGAAAAATATGTTCCCGAATTCGCTAAAGTTGGCTAAAAATATTTCGTAGGGGTTAGAAAATGTCAATTTAAAAAAAATAATAAAGATTCAAATGGAGAGCTTTTTTTTAAGCCGTAGATATTATTATTATTATTTTTTTTTTGTTGGGATTCGGTCAAGGTAGATCGAAGAAATGACTGAACAATCGTGCAAATGGGATTTTGCTAACACGACCTCCCCTCTCACCTTCATGATAGCCCTGAAGATGGCTTACAATGTAAGCCAAAACGTTGGTAGATACTTAAAAAAATACACATTTTAAAAATTGTATTCTTTGGATCTACCTTGAGTAAATTCCATAAAAAAACATTTAATACTTAATAAACAATTAATGCAAACAACTTTCCGGACACGAATGCTACCACCTGCACAACCGAGACGAGCTAGATAACTTATTAAATTCCCAACACACTTGCATTCGTTCCCCGGAAAGCAGGAGATCCAGGTTCAAGTCCTGGCTAGGACAGATGGATTTTTATTATTTTCCCTCGCATTATTTGTTTTAAATTTACGTGGGTTAATAACGAGTAAGAGAATTAATTAATATTTATAAAACCTTAATAAAGTCTATTCACATTGTGTACGGAGTACCTCGTCAGCCTTTGAGGAAAATTATATTCACCTCTACTCTTTAATGATATAATAAGTCAAATATAAAGGTCTGTACCTTATTGAATATATTTAATAAAATATTATTTAATTTTTTAATCAAGTAAAATATTATGCCAAAGTATGAGCTCCGTTGCTTTAATTCCCCTCATTTGCCCCAATGACGAATCTATTACAAGTAGAAATTGCATACGCATATTCATCAGTTAAGGGTCCCAGGGAGATGCACAGCTATCGGGACAGGCGATCTGTAATGAAGCTTATTTTGTATTACGATTCGCCTGAGAATGTTTTAATAAGCGTCCGGCGCCCACCATTAAAAAGTGGCGCAGACAATCTTGTTGGGAAATGCGAAGCCAAGGATCTACGTGAAGTAATGCGATGCAGCCGTCAGATGCCGGCCACATGAGCTTCCCAGACAATCCATGCTCTGCCGGTGCAAAACCGCTCTCTATACTTGAGCCATCTCTTCCTCCCTCCTGTTTATAAAGGGATGGAAGTAAGATAAATGGTATGTGAGAAATTGTAAGGGAGTTGTCGTTCCGATGTTGCTACGAAAAACTAAAAGGCAGTACTTTCCGACATACATGATTTTTTTTTCTTTTAGTCTGGGTTATCAAAGCTTTGAAAAGTAAAATTTTCTCACTTTTTTTTTTTTAGAAATAATTTTATAAAGACGGTTTTTCTAGGGGAAAATTTTTTGGGGTTCGTTCAAGGTTGAATGAAAAAATAAAATTTAAAGAAGAATTTAAAGAATAAGAGCCATCTTCAGAGCTATCATGAAGGCGAGTGGGGACGTATTGTCACCTGGATCAAATGTTCATAACAGATGCTGATCTGCAGCCATGAAAATTCGTTCCAGGTGACAACACGTCTCTCTTGTCTTTATGATAGCCCTGAAGATGGCTTACAATGTCGGCAATTATTATTCGGCAAATAATAAACAATACACTTTTTTTTTTTTTTTAATTGTCAATAACTTCTGTAAATTTTAAAATTTCAAAAGAATTCAGAACAATCAAACAAAATTATTTGTTGATTCATTTAAAATTTTCTGGCCGTTTAGCAGCTAATAGCTTACTTGGGGATGGGTTTTTCTTTGCCTCTTATTTAAAACTTAAGAATATAGACAAAACTATACTTTATTATCTGAAGAATAGAGCATTAAGAGGACCATTAACTCTTTATTTTTGTATCAAAGGAACCTCTACTGGGTTTCACCTAAAGCAGATCCCCTGACGAACAGATCATCTACTCGCTCGGGAGTGCTTTACCAAAGGAGATTCAAAGGTAAACAATCCCTTATCAATGATCCTTCATCTCTGTGGGCTCAACTAGAAATTTCTGCCAAATGGACATTAACAAAGAAAGTTGTGTTGTAAGAACTAAAGCAAGTTGTTAAGCCCCCCGCCTCCTGCTATACAATAAAGATCTTGGTTTTTTTATTTGCATTTAAAAGCGGCAAGGCATATTTTATAAAAAAAAGTTAATTTTGGCTTCTAGATTGTTAATTAAAATTGATTTATAGTCCAGGTGAGGTTCCAGTCTTAATTGTTGTATTTTTATGTGTAATTCTTAAAACTTTTTTTCCGTGAATAAATCTGAGTTGTTATTTTAAACTAAATATTGCCCAGCTATTTTGAAAAAACAAGGTTTATTCCTCATACTCGTTATTTTGTTTTATTATTATTTTTTTAATGACGTGTCAACCTTTGGTCATTAACGCCAGGAGGAGTTCTTCTATTTTATAGAAGCGGAAAGATATTTTAAAGAAGAAGAATTTCTTAGCAATAGGTAAGGGTGAGGTGTTATAATACATAATACGTTCTCACTCGTTATTTCATATTATCTCCTATTTTTTTTTCTTTAAAATCAACATATCAAATTTCACAGAAAAAATATTATGCAGCTTATCATTTTATTTTGATATACATATTTATATATATATGCTGTATGAAAATCTCATAGAACATCAATTCTATACTACATTAAACCTTCAATGCCGATAGATGACTAAGAAATTCGTTAAGTCTAGGAAATTGAAAAAAAAATAAAATAAGGTATTCTAAAAGCTTATAAAATTTTCATTAATGTCTAAGGAAAAAATTGAAATTTATTATTAAAAAAAGTATGTTATTTTGAAGGGCTCAAGTTTGGAAAACGTCTTAAGCTATTTGTCATGCTATAGTAAGTTTAATATTAATTAAGTTAATTGATTATTTAAGTTAATAATAATTAAGTTAATTTGTCTTAAAGATAGGTCAAAGAGCGTTATCATAAATCCTAGTACAGTCATGCATACTAAAGGGAAACGAAAGTGTAATAATATGAAGTAATAAAAAATTTAAAAATTCTATTATACTATTATAATTCTCTATTATACTAATTTCAAATATTACTGTATTCTCATGACATTGTATTTTTACAGCACTGAAGATGGCTTACAATGTAAGCCGAAACGTTGGCAGATAATCCTTCATTAAAAAAATACATTTTTTTAATTTGTGTTTTTTGGATCTACCTCGACCGAACCCCAACTAAAATCATCTTAGAATAAAAAATTTAAAGTTCTACTTTCAAGTTAATTTTTCTCCGCACCCTTATCAAGTTCTGATTGGTTTGTGAAAGGAGATATATAGAATATTTATTCAGTTTCAAAATACATGTTAGTTAATTTCTCAACCGATTTCAATTTTTTTTTTTCAATAGAAAATGTTATGAAAATGGATCAAAGGCAAAAAGGGATAATCCAAAGGGCAAACGGTTTAAGACCCTAACATACAATTTTCTGTGACTACCAGCAGCCTTCAATGAACATGCGTAAAAAATCTCAACGATCGATTATATAGGTACTGAATAGTGCGTGAAAAAGAAAGGTTAAAAAATAAATAAAAAAGAGGAAAATTTTTTAACTTTTCTTGCAGCCACGTGAGAGAGAAGATTTTTTTTTATTTATTTTTTTTTGGGTATTAGACATGGAAGGTCATGGAGGGAAAGGATATCTACAGATTGTAATCCCATTTTAAACGTCCATGGCTTCCATGGACAAGCTACCATTTATCGATAAGAGGATTTGAACCTGCAGTGCCAGGATTGCGTGACCCGAACGGATCCCATGAATTGCCCGAGCCCCCCACCAGAATCACTTTTATAACTTAAATTATAATAATGATAAGGTTTAAATATAGCTTTCCCTACGTTATCAAAAATTGTACCGAGTTCTCTTAAATTGTGCCTACGATTCGGATATAGTTTTTTTGACAAAGCAAATATATCTGTTTGCTACAAATCCAGAACTAGATCTGCAAAATGTAGGCGTACTATCGTGAATACCTTAATCAGATCCAGCTGACAAGGAGCTGAACGACCTCAGCTCGGCAGAGAGACAAGGAGTTCAGTACCTTTCACTATGTTAATGGAGTGGGTGTGTAAGATGAAATTTTCCGTGTCTTGGAGGCAGAGGCGCGCTTGGCTCAAATGGCTAAATCCGGAGAAGGTTATACTCCTAGCGCAACTTGACTTTCTTTGGGAGGCAAGGCTGCGGGAAGGCGCAACTGCGAGGCGCCAAATGCGACACTTTACCCATTCGTCGAGGGTCAACGAGTCTAGCTGGAGCAATTTATACAAGGAGCACTTTGGAGCGAGTAGAATCGGATTTACTTTTTCCCTAATCTTTCGGCCGAAAAAATATAAACAAGAATTGTCCGACCTTCCAGTTTGCATGGGGATTTTTTACTTCATGGGCTCCCACTACATTTATGAATGCAAGTTATTGCTATTTTTTTCATATTTCCTTGCTTGTGGAGAAATTTGCTATTTATTAATGCCATCTAAATTAAGTATTAAAGACATGTTCATTATTGGGTTCATTTAAATTAATTTCTATGGCATTATCTGATTTCGTCAGACAAGATAATTTATTAGTCATTTATTGTGATCAAAAATACACATCTCATTTCTGCAATTGAAATCCCATTCAAGAACCCAGATGCTGTACCTTGCTTCAGGCTCCATGAGTAGGAAAGTACCATAACCAAAATACAGCATTGGAGGTTTTGCTTAACTTGTATGAGATTGAGGGGGCGTTTATATCAGCATTAACCTGAAAATTACCAATATCTATGTAAAATATAATTATCTTACGCTGATTTTCTACAAAATTTGTACGACAGGTGCATAAAATAGGTAAGTTTTTATGATCTAGCAAGGTTAAATGCTTCTCCCAATCTAAACTTTACTGACTGAACTTTTCTAATTCTTCTAATTCACATTTTCGCGTTTTGTGTTCGTTGATAAAAATCAATTCCATATTTACAGAAACATGCGGAATCAGTTTAGGTTATGTTACTCCTGCGTACTCATCGAGGTCAATACCGTCCATGTAAAACACATTTTCTTTACGCTTTTTATGAGAGAATATATATATATATATATATATATGATAGA
>KZ808453.1:28796-39795 GCA_000696205.2 Oncopeltus fasciatus | reverse complement strand
TGAACTTTTATAATAATATATATTAAATTGGAAAACTAATAGAATTTTGAAATCCTTACAAATTTTTAAAGGAAGTAGTAAGTTTGTTTTGTTTAGATAGCGCACTTGCTGACTGGACTGTTCTTTCTTGAGTCTGGAGTGAACTCATCGACGGAGCTACAAGAACAGTTCACTCGACTCGAATCTAGGGCAGAGTCGCCGGGGGGTGCTTCAGTTAAAAAGGGGAGCTATTCTTCCCCGGGAGAATGCGGATTTCACAGAGGAAAGGTCGGTGATGGGTGCGCGACCCCGCACGTGACCGCAGTCACTGTCCCAACCCGTGGGCTTTCGTCAGCACACACCTCTTGTGGCCATCTCCCTGGCAATACAACACCTCGGCAGTACGCCTTCAGAGGATTTCCCTCCAAGTGGAGGAGGGTATCTCCGCCCGCCACTCCTCACTAACTAATGGCCTGTTCAAAAGCTTGTGTGGGGCGTCAGGCTAGCTCAGGGGATCCGTACGAGTCTCGCAATCCTGGCGCCGCGGGTTCAAATCCCGCCCAGGTCAAACTTTTATTTATAATATAGAAGCTTGTCCTGAGCCATGGGTGTTTAAAAAGGGGTGGCAACCTGTAGATAGCCCCTCCCTCCAATGACCCTAAGTGGTTGCAAGGGAGGCTGACACGTTCAAAAAAAAAAAAAAAAAAGCTTATGTTAGAGAGATAGGATTAGGATTAGGATAAGGTTCTTTCTGATACATGATGGAGTGATATGATACTCATACTTAGACCTCAATGCTTTAGCAATTCGCTACAAATACTCAGACAATTAAGGTAAATTGATTATACCGGCTTATTTATCAAAATTTTAGACTAGGTAAAAAATACATTTGTGAAACTATGTTAACTTATGTTCTTAAACACAGGTTGCTTTTTTTTTAATTAGTAAATTTTTGGTATATATTTATTTACCGTTTCTTCTTCCGGGTTGGACCGTGTCAAATTTTTGTTATTTGCCGAGCTTTCGCACATCATGTAATGGCTTCTTCAGGGCTGAAAAGAGAATCTTTAATAAATAAAAAAAAATTCTCTTTTCAGCCCTGAAGAAGCCATCACATGATGTGCGAAAGCTCGGCAAATAACACCAATTTGACACGGTCCAACCCGGAAGAGGAAACGGTAAATACTTCTGACGACCGTCGAAGCCTACGTGATCAGGTTATAAATTTTTTGTAACTAAACTATATATTTTATTTATGCCATAAATAATTATAAATTGTTGTGTTTAATTTATTGGTTTATATTAGTATTTTATGGAATATTATGATTACATTAGAAAACTTTTGTTTTTACCGCAGCCGCGTATTGGCAGATACTCCAATGCAAATAACTGCACAGTTCAATAGCCCACAGGATAATATGAAATAAAAAGTTATTAACTTTATAAATATAAAAGCTTCTTAACCATTAAAAGCATTATGGCTGTTTAACTACTAGATTTATAGCACCAATTTTAAAGTACTAGGTATTTTTCATGTAAATTCTAAGCATTATAGACAAGCCATTAAAACTTGTTATTTAAAATTGGTTGTTTTATCAGTGCAATATTTTCACCAAATTTAGTTTTATTTTGAATAAAGGACATTTCTACCCAAAAAATACTTAATTTGTTTAATAAATTGTTTTTATAAAAAAGTTTTCTACTAGAATTTATAGTAACATAACAAATGTAAAAAACATTGTAAAGTACTAAATTTCAGTAATAGCGTAAAAATATGATGCTACCATTTTTTTAAATTTCTATTTTTCTCCTTTTTTTTTTTTGAGGTCTGAAAATTGTTTATAGGTATATTGGCTAATGTTTTTTTTATTATAAATATAGTATATTCCTTGTATTATTTTAGATTTTTTTTTGTAATTATAAATAACCCACATACATAATCAATGGATAATTCTCCAAGCGGCATATACTTAGGTCAACGAATCATAAGTAAAGATCTATCTTATATTCTTTATATGATTTTTTCATTTAAACTTATATCTTTTAGTATGGTAATTCTGGTTTGTCAATATTCGAGGGGTTTTTTCCAAGAGCTTGAGACAGTTGTCTTGGAAGACTTTGGATTTAAAATGTAAACAGTAGGAAGGGCAGTCTTCCACGATGTGTCGGAGAGTGATATCAAATTACAAGTGGAGCATCCTGGTGGTCGCTTCTTGTTGATCAGATAAACGTGTGTCCTGTTCTCATACGTGTTAGCGGTATCCCTTCAGTTACTTCGTTCAGAATAATCCCATTTCCTCGTGGTGTCCTGCATTAGTCGTAACTCGTTATGGGCCGACTCATATTTCCACATTTTTCCGCTCTGAGTTAATTTTTTTTCTTGCTTTTATGTCTTCTGGCTCTAGTACGTCCCAAGAGCCGTATTTAAGAAAGTAATTTCAAGTTACAGTCTAGATTTGAAGATAGCCTTCTCATTCCCTAAGTTTCCTGTGTGCGAGGGTATCCAGAGAAATTTTTTAAGTTTTTAGTAGTGGTCCCTGTTTATTGCATTTTATAATGTTGTTGAGTGTTAAAAAAATACAAAAGTCCATGCATGTTAAAAAAACATTTTGGATTGAGGAAATGACATGATACGCAGATTGCCTGAATTTCTGCTGTGAGAATGAACGCTATTAATGTGAGTTTTTCATGGATGACAAAGTTATTCAGAACTGATATTCCTTTATTATCCCCATGCTTGAATCAGTCTGTAAGCATTATTTGTATTTTAAGATTCGAGTGGATTATCTCCTTGAGTTTTTTTTATTTATTCTTCTTTTGAAGCATATTTTTTAAGCTTTGTTAGGCAAAGATCTATCTCGGGCATCCTAGTTCTCCATGGTATTTAATTTAAAAATGCTTTTATGTGCAATTTCAGTAAAGGTAGAATACTATTTCTTTAGCTAATAGTTAAAGGAGAAGGTTGGATTGCGTTGGTAAATTACTGGGTAATCATGAACTTGATTCGACGGTTAGTATATTTAAAAAAAATATATTTGAACTTATAAATTGTTGTCGTTGGATAAAAATTGGAGGAATCCCAGCTTTTGTGCAGAGGCTTGTTATCGGGCTAGTTCTGAAGGCCCCCGTGTGATCGTATCCAGAGATAACAGGTGGCTGGTCTTAGCAGAGGAATACACAATGGATCCTTAGTCTAGTTTGGACTGAATGAGGCTTTTGTGAATGATGTCAAGTGAGTGTCCTTCATTGGTTTATTTGTCACAAATTTGTACTTGAACAGATGTCTGACATGTACTCTTAGTCCTAGGCTATCAAATACAGCTTTTTTATATATGAATAGAACAATAGCACAAGGTTTCTTTAGTTAATATAAAAAAATCACATTTTTGCATTAACAATAGAAAAATATTTAAAAAAATAAATATACATAAAAGCACGCTGAATAAATACGTATGTATATATTTATACTCTTCTATCCATCATACAAGTATATTTTTAGAATAACATGACACTAAAAAGTGTGAGGTATTGTTCACTCAATGTCGAAAGAGTGAAAAGTTTGAGTAAGGCTGCGAGGGATCCTCCTTTAACTAATAATGGGAACCAGCTTGCCTTAGACGTGGGCTATGTGACACCATGATCTTAGAATACGTTCCAGGCTATGTTTTCCCATGGCCCCGCTGATAGCTGAACTTTTAGCCAAGAACGATTTTGTGAATAGAACATATTATAACCTCATATTGCAACAATCAAACACTACCTTAAAAATAAATGTGTGTATTTAATGATTGTCATTATGTTATATATTTTTGTTCTCATTTCAAATTCATCTGCAAGAATAATAACATTTACAAGAATTTTATTCTGAATTGATTAAAAATAAATAAAAGGATTCTTAAAAAATAATTGTGGGCAATTCATTCACCATTCAACTATTATTTTTTTAAATAGAAGGGAATAAATAGACAATTGACTTATTGCCCCTGAATGTGAGAAGGGTGCTAACCCACATAACATTTAGTTTCGTCCACTCCGCTCGGAGGAGTATTACTTTGTATAAGAAAAATAATCCAGTGTCCTATAGTGTGATCACACTATATAAGATACTTTTTTCTTTTTTTTTTATGCTCATCTTCCTGAAGACTTTGTAAAAGGAAATGATTTAATTGAACAGAAAATGACATCATCAAAGCTGCTGTTCATTTAATGGAAAACATTTTTGCCTTAAAATTTTATTCTTATGATTTTTTTTTAAATCAATATATTTAGCAACTTTTAGTGCAAGGGAACAGAATAAAAATCTAACTGTCCTAGCCAGGACTCGAACCTGGATCTCCTGCTATCCGGGCCGATGCATTTTCCACTTATGCTACCGGGACAAGACTGATAAGTTATTAAATTCCCCGCACTTTTTTATTCTGTTCCCTTGCACTAAAAATTGTAAAAATTTACGTGGGATTATATACCACAAAAAAATAATATTTATCAAATAATTTTGGTGTATTTAGAATTTTTCAGGCCAGATCGTACTGCATATCCTCAAAAGTGGCTTTTCATGTTAAGGCGTTAAAACGTGAAAAATTGTGTTGTAAAGCTGAAAAAGCTGTATGATGGGTGGAGACTGTGAAAACTGCAAGCTCCGTTCAAAATCTAGGCCAGTCATATCTTCCAATAGAGGGGTCCCCGGAAAGAATTTGAACTTTGATATGACCAGTCTAGTGTCCACACTAGATCCTTCAGTCCCCACAAAGTCACAAACGAGCTGCATGTGTAGGCCACACAACATATGCGTATAGTTATACCAGTATGAAGTATGTGTTAATTAAGATAAGAAAAGAAGATGAATTACAAAAATTCATCAACCAGAGGTGATGTAAATGCTGCTCCTGTAAGGTAGCCTCACATACTTCATATATTTGATTGAGTGTATGATCTGCTTTGGTGTAATGTTTATTTTTGACATATGTGCAAGTTCAACATAAATAAAAAATAATATAGCATGGGACATCATGGCAATGCTATATCTTCCATGTTCTAAATTTATGTGTGGAGGTGGTCAAATATAAAGTTTGTACCAACAGTCATATTATTTGTTTCCAACTTGTCCGGAAGATGCAAAGTATGCTGTCTTTATGAACGACAAATTAGTTTCAAACCTATTTACATATCGTTCCAACTCTTTAGCATAAGACTGATGTAGAGAAAAACTATCAAAGAAATTTTTAAAAATATTTTGCACACCTTGTATGGGAAATAATTCCAAGAAATTTGTTTTGTTTTCATAATAGAATAACCTTTCTGAGATTGTTTGAGGAGTAAACAAGGTTTTGTGAAATCTCATACGCTAAGTTAACAAACCCTAAACTTCTTCAAAACCGAGTAGGATATATAAAAACATATGAATTCATGCATAAAAGCAAAAAACAAAAATTATTTGTTGTTTAAGCATTGGGGATAAATTATATTTCACTTACCTCGGAGTATGATTATTTAAGTTTAGTCACCGCTAAATATCATTTGATTTTTAGAAATTGTCTCTTATACCAAAGATAAAGGAAAAAAATCCGTCACACAGGAGCTGAATAGACTTAAAAAATTTCCCATAAGACGGTCATAAATTTGAGTTAATGATTTATTGAAATATCAATCTTACAAGATAAAACAATCTCCATGTTTAACAATGTTTGCTGGCTCTATACTGGCCGGGAAGGGCTCACAGTAGTTTCATTTCTTTCTTGATTGGTGTTTTTCTTAAAAATGTTGAAAAATTACATTTTACTTTCATTATCGCACATATGGGCAGTATTCAAGAGAAGGGGACCAATCATTTTACTTGAATAGACTAAACTCAAGTCAAATTTAATTTTTTTTTGGATAATCTATTTCAAACAATATCCATAAAAAATAACTCATATAAGATTTTTTCCTATTTTTTTTATTATTTTTTATAAAAAACAATGAACTCTGATTTCATTTGGAAAACCTCTCCATTATTTTGCATACTATGTATATCGGTTCCCTCATCTTCTAAATGTCGCTTATTGGATTAATAAATTTGAATTGGTTGCTCTTTTTGATTTTGATTTTTTACAGAACTCCAGTTGTCTGACAACTTGCTAGTAAAGACAGAGAGAAGCAAATGGAATACGATTTGCCTGGACGGAACTGTACGGACCTTCCTCCACAGCGATGACAGACTGAAATGAAGTCTTTAATGTATTCCCGACGCGGGAGTGCCTCCGATCCGACTGATTGCTTTCACCGCGCTATTAGCATGTGAATGGCGCCGTCAGATAGCCGACCTCTGACCTATCAGTGTGTCAGGACCAGCTGCATTGACCGAACGCTCCTGTCAATATGGGAGTAAGTGACATAAGCCGAAGTAAAAGTCAGTCAAGAAGGAACTTCCTCAATCACTTTTAAGTTTCTCCAATGTGGGATCGGTGAAGATCTGTGGAAATCCATCAAAAGTCGCGTCAAAGGACTTACTGTCTCACAAAAGCATGCTTTCGCTCATAGAACAGTGAATCTCTTCAGGGTTGCAGAAGTCTTCCAGTGCGACCCTGAAGAGGCTCAGAGCTTGATGGGCGAAAGCTTGGTTTCGTCAAACAAAGAACCACTGTCCGATCCTAAGAAGAAAATATGGATATTGACTCACACCGATTGGGTCTTTAAGAGCATTTAATGAGACTAACTTGATTTCCTTAGGGGAAACCTGCTAGCAGCTGACAATGGATTAGTTCCAACGATCGGGGTTTAGTTTCAAATCGTTTTGGGTACAGGTTAAACTACCAGGTATGCAAGTTTAAAATGTCGTTTATTTCTTAAAATATATACACAGTAATTTAAAAAAAAAGTATAATATATTTTATTCAAAGTACTGGCCCTCGCTTTCTACACATTTTGTCCATCTCTCGGGCAATATATGGATACCATTCCAAAAGAATGCTTCATCTTTATTTGAAATCCATTCATCGAGCCATTTTCGTACGTTTTCGAAATTGTTGAAGTGTTGCTCCGCCAATGAGTGTCCCATCGATGAGAAGAGGTGATAATCAGAAGGCGCCAGGTCAGGTGAATACGGCGGGTGGGGTAGGAGTTCCCAACCAAGCGAAGAAATCGTTTCCTTAGTCAATCTGGCTGAATGTGCAGGAGCGTTATCATGCTGAAGAATGACTTTGGCGTGCCTGTGAGCCCATTCTGGGCGTTTTTCGATCAATGCGTGACTCAAATTGATCATTTGTTGTCGGTAGCGCTCGGTATTGACTGTTTCGCCGGGCTTGAGAAGCTCGTAGTCGATTTGGTCGATTTTCTCGTTTTTGATCAGTAACATCAAAATCACCACGTTTGAAACGTTGAAACCAACGTTCACATGTCTTGACGGTTGGAGCAAGATCGCCATAAGTCTCAACAAAAATTCGATGACATTCAGATGCCTTTTTCTTTTGATTAAATAAGAAAATCATGACATGCCGCAAATGCTCTTTATTTGGCTTAAAATTAGACATTTTTAACACCAAAGAAAGGTATGATACGTCCACGTAAACGACTTAAAAACAACTGACTTTTGTAAACAAATGACTAACAAACAAAATAGCGTTTAGAGATAAGCAAATCCTTCAATAGGCTAAGAGCGCATTCTATTGGAATTAAAACGACATTTTAAACTTGCATACCTGGTATACCGTCCTTACTGACAAAATTCTAGTTTCAAAGCTGTTTATGAGAAAAATTAAACGGGAAACGTTTAACAAAACTTAAAATAACTTTAGCAATATTCTAATACGATATAAGTGTGTGAATTGTTTGTTATTTAATAAAATGAAATGTGCAAACATTTCTTTTAATGCTAAGGAGAAGAAAAATAAAATAAAATTCGATTTGAAGCCCCAATAAAACGTCATTTAAATCAGTAGTTATATTTATAATCTCTCAGAGATGATATTATAAATATAAAATTATTTTTATAATGATGTGGGGTTCATTGAATATTATAAAAGAGCACAAAACGCATGTTATTTGTGAAGTCATTATAAATTCTTAAAGAATTAAGATTTCTAGTTGCGGGATTTCTAGTTGTTCCAGATCTGTCTTTACCAAGGCAATACATTTGTTTTAGGAGGCTTTCCCTCTACCTGCCACTGTGAAGATTCTATTGGTAAGTCTTTCGGGTTTCATGCGGGCCAAGTGTCCGTAGAAGGTCAGATGCCTTTTCCTTACACGTGTAATTATGTCCTCCTGGTGTCTGTACAGTTCATCATTGTGCCGGATTCTATAAGTGTGCCTCCCTCTTTTCTTATAGGTCCTAGTATCCTCCTCAGGATCTTCCTCTCCTTGATCTCCAGCTTCCTGAGTGGGCCCTTCCTAGCCATTACAAGACACTCTGAGGCGTACAAAACAGAGGGTTTTACTACGGAGTTGAGGTTTTTGGAGAGGCACTTGGATGAGTAGATGCTCCTGCAGGAGTGGTAAGCCCTTTCAAACTTGATACATCTGGTGTCGAAAGCTAGGTTCTCACTCTGGTTTACAGAGATCCACTCTCCTAGGTACTNTATATATATATATAATTACATAAAAGTCTCTATTGCTTTGTAACTTTTAAAATACTATTTTTATAAATAGAAAAATGAGTATTGAGTTACATTACCCTAGCCTATATTGAATAATTGTCAATATCAATATACATACAAATTGACTTGGTTAAAATGAGGTATAAACGCCATGTCTAAAGGCTGATAACCGTAGTTAGACATTTATTTTTTTCTTGGGTGAGAGGCGAAAGAACAGAATCACCCCTCCCCCCCATCACAATGGTGCAAATAGACGTCAATCACCATTTCCTTCTGGTGTGAAAGGTTTCCGGTGTCAGAAGAGCCGATGTCCCCTCTCACTGAGCTGTAACCGGGAAAGCACAGCCGGCATTTAGTGTCGACATGTCTCCAGCCTCCAGCGGCTGGAATCGGACTCTGGAGGAGCTGAGGAAGGGGTAGGAAGGGAGTTGAATGGGAGGTCAAAGGTCAAAAACAATGTTCAATAACTATTTTATTAATAGAGTTACGAAGAAAAAAAAAACCTGTGTGGTCATAAATGCTCATTTTTCATTATTAGGAATTAAGTGAATTTTGAAATCATTCTTTTAGCTACGAATGGTTAAAAGATGACATACGGAATGAAAAAAGTAGTTTTAAACAGTTCTGTCAACGGTAAATGGCTTGCAGTAAAAAGGGTATTGCCGTTTCGATGTTATAGTTATTTTAAAATTTTAACCCTTAAGTTAACCCCTTTATCGTGTTAAGATGCAATTAGATAGCTAGCAGGTTTTTAGCACAACCAATATTTAGAATCTCATGAATTTAAGTTTAGTACATCTCGGCTTACATTTTTTTTTTTTTTTTTTTTTTTTTTTAAACTCCTGTTATCTCGAAGACAAACTATCTCTTAACAGAATAACCTTAAGGAAGGCTAAGAAAAAGTAAGATGCAAAGCTTAATAAGGTTCCCCTAATGACAAAAATACCAGATCGAATTTTGGTTCTTAATGCGATTTCAAAATATTTTTGACCTTGATAGATAGGGATAGATTGGCCGTTGATGGTTCAACTTCATATGACATGACGTCTGAAGGGATAAATCCAAATCCTAGATCCTTCCCTGATCCCAAAAGTCATCAAATTCGTTCCACCCGTTTTTGAAGAACGAACAGACTTTTTATAAATATTAATTTTCTTGAGGTATTTGATCCCACGTAAATTTTAACAATTTTTAGTGCAAGGGAACTGAATAAAAAATCTAACTGTCCCAGCCAGGACTCGAACCTGGATCTCCTGCTTTCCGGAAGAGACTTTTTTTTAAATATTAAATTTTCGGATTTTACATGTTTTGAAACATGACACATCACATTTTGTTTGAAGTGGTGACGATTTTGATTCTTCAGATGGATTATTTCAGTTTAGTTTTTGCGGAAAAAAAAAAAAAACTAATAGAAAACTATATATATTTAAAATTATTTTTCCAACATTGATGTTTTATACAATTTTTCAACGTTACACCCAATTTTCCCTTCATGATCGATCATTCATTAGGACTCATCATTTCTTTTATCAATATTTGATGATTTTTGAATTTTTATCTTTTCTTCAGTGCCTTTATAGATTAAAAATCGTTCCTTTTAGTACAAGTTCATCTTAAGTGAAAATATCTGCTTCGTTTAGTTAATTAGTTAATGATTATAATTTTAATTTTTTATTAATAGCTTTTATTAAGAGGCTGATATATATTTCATTGTTTTAAAATATTTAATTTGTACTAGTTAATAAAATGTCTCTGTCCTTCACAATGCGAAAGAAATTCGTTAATTTGTGATATTCTTCAAATGAATTGCATTAGTGAAGGGATTTTCAATGCATTTTTTTGTATTACAGATGCAGAAAGATCGCTGCATTAGGAGAACTTTTTAATGCAGTGATAATTTTATCGAGGCATCTGGTTTTTTGGACAATACTTTACGATACAATTATTTAAGAGGAATAATTTAGCGATCAGTATTACTGGCTGAGAATCTGTTTATCTCATAACATTACATGCAAGTAATGTGGAGAAATAAATAAAATGTAAGAATAGATGAACATAAAAACAGATACACAAATGTTGCCTTCACAGAATACAACTGCAGCACTTACATTCTTCCGACTATAAACTTCACGGTTCTATAACTATCATACCAACTAAATCCATTGATTCTATTGAAGCACATTCGTACAATGCACTTCGCAAAAGTCATACCTGACATACACGTGGGTCTAGAGATCTTAATATGTATTTCCCTTTTGGTCATATATGTCCTGTAGCGGGACTGGTTATAATATTTTATCAATTAAAATAAATTTTTTTTTTTTTGACAATTAGAAGAATTCTTTATTTATTTTAGAAATTACATCCTGCACAGCGTGCATCTTGCAATGTGCTCTCAGTATACAATAAATAATAATAATAATGTACGACATACACTATATAGTAATAAA
>KZ808453.1:12428-25970 GCA_000696205.2 Oncopeltus fasciatus | reverse complement strand
ATATATATATATAATGAATTTTCAAATATGTATAATTGCCTGATTGTGCATAAAATTAATAAAATTTAAAAAACCAAAACATAGTAGGTTTAAAACATAATTTTCTAACAAATGTTTTATAACAAAGGTAGCGCACCTCCTTTAAGAACTTCTTTAGCTTTTTCATTAAGTTAGCCTGAATATAGTAAATTTGGTCTTCATTGTCTCTTTCGGCTTGCAAGTTTCATTTAGTTATTAAATTTCCTATATGTCTAAGATTTTTTTTTTTTTGCCTTCCCTGCAATAGGAACATGGAGATCTACCTTTAATGGAACCCGCTTAAATTATGCAGCTTATTTTCAACGCGTTTTTCTCTTTAATGACCGAACCCCAACTAAAATCATCTTAGAATAGTTTAATGACTATATTTATGTCAAAAATAAAACTAAAATTAAGAAGAAAAAAAAGCAAATTCATCAAAATACTTACTCAATGTTACTCAATTTATTCAATAATATTTAATTATGTTTAATTCTTGTTGGCGGATATCAAGAACAGTTCAGGTTAGCATTTCAATTTCGGAAATTGTAGAAAGCAAGTGAGCTTTGGCACCAAGAGTGAAACACAAAATTTACTTAATGATGTTCACGTAGGCTTCCACAGTCATCAGATGTATGTAAATTTTTTTCCGGGTTGGACCGCGTAAAGTTTCTGATGGTTGCCGAGCTTTCGCACATCCTGTGATGGCTTCTTCAGGGCTGAATAGAGAATGGATTGGATTCTCTATTCAGCCCTGAAGAAGCCATCACAGGATGTGCGAAAGCTCGGCAACCATCAAAAACTTTACGCGGTCCAACCCGGAAAAAACTTTACTTACTTAATGATTTTAGTTGTGGTATTTAATCCCACGTTAAATGTTATACAAGAAATGCAAGGGAGTTAGAATAAGAAAATCTTACTACCTCAGCCGGAACTCGAACCCGGGACTCCTGCTTTCCGAGCAAGTGCGCTGACCAGTACACCACCGCGTCAAGCTAAATAATCTCTTCTACTCCCCGCACTTTACTCCGAGACTAAACCCCCGAGTAAGACGAATATATCGTCTTATACGTGAAGGAGCTAACATTGTCGGCTATTTGTTAGACTCTCGTTTTGTCCCCCCTTGCATATCTTGCATTTACTCTTACGACTATGCAGTGCTGGCTGCAAGGTCTGAGTACAGAATGTCAATACATTCCCCACCTCCTCGACGAAACAGAGACAGACGTAGCCACCACTCGGCCCCGCCGCTGTTCCCGCGATTTCCCGTAGCATTGAGCCAAATATCTCGGAGGCCTTCGCACGACTGCTCATCACACGTAGGCTCCAGACATATTCCGGCTATCCTTCAGGTTGGAACAGTGTTCCACCGCAGCCGCACGCACCTGCTACCCTTTCACCGCAACCGCCACTTAGGGAATTTTATTGAAACATCTTCATCAACAAATCTAATGACTTCCTAAAAAAATCCAATCTCTTATTCATCTCTCTTGAGACGGTAGTATCCCAATTAATATTGAACGCTGTTGTAAATATAAAACATATATTATCTCTTAGGCGTTCAATATTGTTCATACATTGATTAATAATAAAAATAATAGTAATGACAGGCGTTTCGGCCCATTACACGGCCTTAGCCTTCTCGATCCGCTTCATCACCGTTTGCAGCAGAAACCTTCCAATTTCTTAGCTGAAACGGCTTTCGGGATATTCAACCTTTCCAGCCACCCATCTCAGCTTGGGCCTACACATTCTCATCTCCCCGTCCAATTCCTCCTCTGTGAGCCTCACGTATTTTCTCATCTGACATTCTAGAGCCTGCCGGGTTTTCCTTCTTCACCAGACCCCTTCGGCCCGAAAACTTGTATCATACTTTCATTCTTTTTCATTTTTTACAAGCTTCAGATCCATACGTAGGTACGAGACGAATGAGTTTTATAGAGAGGGATCTATGTTTTCCTTGAGATAAAGTAAAGTTTTTAATTGTTAATAAAAGTATTTATTTAAAACTACTGGTTATTTTTGAATTCCATTTAATAAATCATAATAAGCAAATGCAAAACTTCACATGAATTGTATACATAATGCAAAACATATATTGTTTTTAATTAAGTTTATTACATATATGGGCTTTCTTCTACGACTAGCACAAACGTTTATCATATTTCTTTATGGACTTAATATATTTGGATAAGGGTTTCACATAAAGGGCTATATAGAACCTAAATGTCCGAAACATGCCGGAATATGCGGCAGTGCTGTTGAATTTTGTTTATTAAATACATTCTAAGATTTCAAAATTCAATTTAATTTTCTTTACTTTAGTATATGCTTATTTATAAAGAGTTCATAAAAGTCAGTAACTATACTGATAGCCTTTATTTTTTATATAACTATTGTATTTTTTACCAGTAATTCTTTCCTTGTTAATAATAAGTTAATTAATTCAAATATTAATTAGTAGAATAAATGTTCTACTCCAATTTTGCTGTTTTACAGATAATGAGTTTGAAATTAGATATTTATACTAAGATGATTTTAGTTGGGGTTCGGTCAAGGTAGATCCAAAAAAACACAAATTTAAAAAAATGTATTTTTTTAAAAGATTATCTGCCAATGTTTCGGCTTACATTGTGAGCCATCTTCAGGGCTATCATGAAGACGAGAGAGGACGTCCTGTTTTATTATATTATTGCAATTCTCTATTATACTAATTTCAATTATTATTATATTCTCATGACATTGTATTTCTACAGCCCTGAAGATGGCTTACAATGTTAGCCGAAACGTTGGCAAATAATCCTTTATTAAAAAATACATTTTTTTAAATTTGTGTTTTTTTGGATCTACCTTGACCGAACCCCAACTAAAATCATCTTAGAATAATATCTACGGTCAACAAACTCTCCTTTTTAGATATTTATATAATTTTAAGAGTATTGTTTAACGATACCCCAAGTTTTCTTGTTTTATGAACATTTTGAACAAAAATACCAATTTTCGTAGTATTTATATGAAATTGTACTGGATTATAATAGTCGATTGACAAAACGCAGTAGAATTTAAAGAGGTCTGAATTACGGCGGATCGAGAGAGCAGCACAGTCTGCCCGCGACCTCGGTAACTAATACCTTCCTTTTCCAAGTCTATATCGTTCGTTTCTTATCAGTAACACTTACTAGAAGCGTAGGGTTCAGCCACTCATACATAGGGATGACCTATGCCGTTCACTGGGAATCGTCTTGTCGCATCCCTGTCGTACGAGCTCGGAGATATCGCCCGTCTGTCGGCCCCACTGGTCGTAAGCTCTCGGCAGGTGTGGCCACTGCGACAACTCACTATATATAGCCTCCTCCAAACTGAGTCACCTGTGGAGGTCCGTTGTGTCCGAGTGTCATGAAACTGGAGGCAAACTGAATCAATTCAGAAGTCACTGAACAGCAAGCCATCCGAAATATAGCAAAAAACCCAGTCACAAAATAATAAAAACTCTCCTACACCTCGGGCACGGAGTTGACCTTCACTTTTGCAACAATTTTCAAATTTCTTTTTTTTTAAAGATGCCTATGAAGGTAAAATTACAGCAATCTCCACTAACCTATCTATAGGCCTCAACTGAATAGCTTCAAATAAGTTGGATTGGTACGAAATTCGTAACAACTTGCACTATGCCAAATTGACAATTGTAAAAGATAAAATAATATGCTGAAGATATTAGTCAGGGTTTTGACCAGGATAAAAAAAAAAAAAAAAAAAATACTCCAATTTTGGGTAATTATTTTATTATTGCAGATGTTTCGGCTTAACTCGTAAGTCATCATCAGGGAGATAATGCAGAATGGGGAGATATCCGATGGAGGTTTATGGTCACATTTCAGAGTGTAGAACTATACTGAACTTATTTGGCAATAATAAAATAATTATCCAACAATTCTGGAGTATTTTATATTTCTGATCCTGGCCGGAACCCTGACTATTTTATCCAGCGTTTATACTCGAATATCAGCCAATCTCCAATCATGTCAATAAAACAATATAAGTAACTCATGATACTAACGTGAATAGCTTGATTTCCCCGCGGGAAATTTGCAATATCAAAAAAAGTTCAAATTTGTTCACAAAGCAAATGAGATACCAGCCAGAAAATTGAATAAGGCTGTTCTTGACATGTTGTCCGTACGCACTCAAGCATTCAAAATTTTCAAATTTAATAAAGCCAAACTTGATATTTAAGCTTCTTTTTATAAATCGTTGGATGAATTCTTTATTGGCTGAAATCGGTCGCAGAAGACGGCGGTGGTATCTGGGGGGGGGGGGGAGTTTAAAAAGAATTCAATTGATAAATCGTGAATATATTTGTTCTTGTTAGAGTTATGAAGAAACGTATTGAAACTGTTTGTTATTTGATTTAATAAAAAAATTAATTTATTCAAACATTTTAATAACAAGACTAAATAAAGAATTTGGTTCTGAATTTTCAAAATAGGAGGACTAAACAAATTGGCCAAATTTATATCAGTTAGATGTAAATTTTTTAATTGTAAGGATTTTAATTTTATAACATTTTTTCGTTGAATAAAGATATTTAAGAATGTAACTTCCTATTTCTAAAACATAGAAATTTAATTTCGTAATTAAGTTTGATTTTGCAAACTGTTGAACGGAATCTTTTCTGGCAAAAATCGGAAGTGGAAATTTAGAAATTTTTTTAGAAAATATTAAATATAAAACGATGAATTTTTTTTTTACCACGTATAACTTATGACGATTCTACATAAAGTTTTTGTATATTAAGAAAGATTATTTAAAATGTACTTGGAGGCTTATTTGTCTTTACCCATAAATTCGCTTTTTCTCAACCTAGAGGCAGAATCAGCTACATCCCATTTTCTCTATATCCTTCCAGTTTTCGATCTCAGCTGATAGGTAGAAATCGTTCAGTGCTGGGAGAGTGGGAGTGAAGCGACAGACCAAATTGATAAATCGTAAATATCTTTATTTTTTTTTTTTTGGAGTGTCGAAAAACTTATAAATACACAAATTTATGATGTTACATCTATGTTCTGTAAATTTCTCAAGTCCTGGGCATGTCCCGTGTGCCAAAAGGGTACACCAAGTATTTTCCTCCCCCCCCCTCTCTCTCTCGATAGAACCAACCTCAGCAGCGTAACTTGTCTTCGCTGCTACTGCGTGACGGGGGCGACAAGTGCTCGAACAAGGGTTCGTCAGAGAAAGCTTCAAACGGAAACTCAAGGCGAAGCTCAACTGGAAAAACTTGGATTTTTTTTTCAAAGTAAATCCCCACTTAAGATAGATGAGAATTTGATGACTTTATTTTGTTATCATCCTATCATAGCGCAATCGAATTTAGTTTTTTTATTATATAATNGCTCAAAATTTAATAAATTTAAAAATTGTACATACACAAACGCACACATTCACTCATATATATATATATATATATAAGACTCAAGAACAGGTGGGATAGAGAAGTGCAGTGAACACACAAAAAGAAAAAATCACAGGTAGTAAAACTTGCGGGGATCTCTCGCCCTTCGTCTGTGAGGAGTGAAGAGAGACCCTACTCACAGAAGAAGGGCGAGAAATCCCTGAAAATTTTGCTCCTTGTGATATTTTCTTTTTGTGTGTTCCCTGCACTCACTATCCCACCTGTTCTTGATTACTACCATATATACATCACAGCCGCGAGGGTTTCTTTATTTTATATATACAGACACCGTTCTGTATAGCATGAAATGAAAGAGAAGAGTTCTCATGGAGTTTTGGCGCCGGTTGAGGGTACTGAAACAATTGCCATTAGAAGAGGGTTAAAATAAATAAATAAAAAGTCCGGGACGTAGAAGCTGCATAAACTGAATTCATTAGAATTGTAGTTCGTAACATTTGCATTTGAATTTTGGAAATTCATGGATATCACGTAATCCACTATAATATAACTTTATAAACTAATCAGTGTTGAGTTTTCTAGCACTAAACAAAACATTTATACCCCCTGTAATCTATGATTTAGGTAAACCCCTCCACCTTGCATTTAATTGTTTGCATTTTAAAGCCACGTGTCAAATTTCGTTTAGAAAAACTGAAAACTGTGGCTTGTAGAGCATATACCACACGCAGACATACACGCATGCGCACGGACTATATTGCACATTTTATGATGTGATGCAAAGGAGGCAGAAATTACCGCAATCAATCAGTTTTCTTAGTTATTCTTTTTTCCGCTCCTCAGTATTCCTCTTCAAATCCTAGATTTTGAAAAAGATTATCCGAAGACATTAGGTGAAATCATTTCAAGCGTATTTTATAAATTCGAGAGAAGTGTAATCAGTATCTCTCAGTTACAATTTGGCTAAAGCTGTATCGACTTCTTCTTTATTTGATAAGCCCTAGACTTCGTTCAAAAGGAGAGTTTGTTGACCGTAGATATTATTCTAAGATGATTTTAGTTGGGGTTCGGTCAAGGTAGATCAAAAAAACACAAATTTAAAAAATGTATTTTTTAATAAAGGATTATCTGCGAACGTTTCGGCTTACATTGTAAGTCATCTTCAGGGCTGTAGAAATACAATGTCATGAGAATATAATAATACTTGAAATTAGTATAATAGAGAATTGCAATAATATAATGTGATATCAAGAGTAAGAATGTAGAAAGCTATGTAAGAGAATTTAAAATGATTTTGAAAAACAATTTGAAAAAACCAATTTGAAAAAACATGCAAACAAACAACTTATTGACAAGAAAAAAATTGAAATATCATTAGAGCAGTAATTTGCCACACCTACTTATCATGAAGATGAGAGAGGACGTCCTGTCCCTAAGTTCACATTTCCATGACTAAATTATATAAATATTACTTTTACACAAAGTGAGAGGTAAAAGGAGTGGGGGGAGCAGGTACAAGGCGGAAGGAAAAAAAGGGGAGGGTATTATTGGGAATAAGTGACTTTGGAACTGGGAAAAATGTTTGACAGGTTTATTGAGACGGAGGGTTGATGGTTTTTAGAATGTTGAAAATGTTAGAATAAGTTGAGGAAATTTGTTCTATGTCTGTTCAGTCGTTAAGAGGATGTCTTACAATGTAAGCCGAAACGTCGGCAGATAATCCTTTATTAAAAAATACATTTTTCAAATTTGTGTTTTTTGGATCTACCTTGACCGAACCCCAACTAAAATCATCTTAGAGGACTAGACTTCGTTCGAGTGCTCTCGTGTTGTAGTCCAAAGCCACCATTCCGGTACACTTCCCGCCAATGGAGCGAATGCTCATCAGAACATCACAGTAGGATCCTCAGTGCCGATGAGGATGTCTTGCAGCCCTGAAAGACGAGGATGCCCGTCCTTGGCGCGACCCCAACCCCCGTGAGCGCCAGGCGGGTGGGGGAGGTGAGAGGGTGTACTGACGCAAGTGGACCAGTTCAGTCTGTGTACGACCCTTCGCCCGCATCAGTCCGCCCGTCCTCACCCCGGCTGCAGACATCGCTAGAACTACGTCACAACATGGATTTTTTTAAGGCGAGTAATATAGAGATTTTTTTTTATTAGAGATTTTTTGTTGGGGTTCGGTCAAAGTAGATCTAAAAAATAAAATTAAAAAAAAATGTATTTTTTAAAATTATTTGCCAACGTTTCGGCTTACATATTAAGCCATCTACAGGGGTTAATGAAGACGAGAGGGGACGTCGTGTCACCAGGATCTCATTTTCATGACGAATTTCACGAATTACCCCCAAATTCATAACCAATACCTGTAAAAATATCACCACACCATTTCACAAACATAATGAAGTACTTAACCTTAAATATAATTTTCAAAAATCCACCCTTAATCTCCAAATCGTTGGAAAAATATCGAAAATCAAAAACAAAAATATTAAAATTAATAATGATTTTTTTTTTGTTATTTAATGTGTGATTATGTTAAATTTCGAGATTCTAACCATACCACTATATTTGGGAGAAAAAATTAACAAAAACAAAATAAAATAAAACTGTATTTTTTGGTGTGACAATGCTGAATATGTCACGCCTGTGAACTGATTTTTGCTAAATGGAGAGATTATAACTAGTTGAAAATTGAACAAAAAATTAAAAATTATATGCTATTGAAAAAATATGTAAATAATGATGAGCATATTTCAATTAAAAACAATTAATGTGAGGGAATAGAATAAAAAATCTATCTGTCCCAGCCAGAGCTCCAACCTGGATCTCCTGCTTTTTGTTTAGAATGCTAATTGTTTAAAATTTACATGAATAATATGCCACAACTAAATTAATATTTACATTTCAATTAAGTTTGATCAAATTTAAAGACAGTGAATTTCATTGAATAAATAATTTTATTATTTTTTAAATCATAGCTTTAATAAAAATTTTGTTCAATAAATATTGAAGTACTATTATTGGTGATAATGATAAATTCATTAGATATAAGAGTAAATCAAGGAGATTCCCAAAATTTGTTTTATCTATGGTAGCCTATGCTGCGTTACTTGAGGACGACAAAGTAAATACAGTAAAAAATAAGTAATCTTTCATTAATTATTAAGTAGAAAAAATTATTTACTAATTTACTTTATTTACTTATTTAATTCTTTATTAATGAATAAAATTAAAGAGCAATTTAATGAAATTTAAAATTAATATTAAATTGTGATATAGTTGTATTATACTTTATATATTGATTCTATTATAAATGATAAATTTTGCTGTACTATATTTATACAGCAAGTTTTATTTGACAAAAAAATTGTGATCAATAATTTTGGTCTTCTTTTAATTTAGATAAAAAATGTTCGGTGGTCGAAAACGGATTTAAGTAAATACAAATTAAACTTGAAAATTTTATAGCAAATTTTTAGGTAATAGGTCCATATTGAGTTCTTGGTTTTATATGAAAATAACTGCGTTTTATTATTATTGAAAATTCGTAGACTTACAAATAAAAAAATATTAATTTTATTTAGTTTTTCGCTTTTATGTGTCACAGAGCTATTCGCGAGTATTATCTAATGTGCAGTGATATCTAATAGTGATTCACTTTATTATCACTAGGGCCTAGTAACAAATACACACACGCAAACACGATTGCAGTTATAGTGTACGTAATAAATTAACTAAGTTCTAAGATATGCAAGAGGCATATTTGTGTTTAATAGAAGAAAATGTTTAATGCTATTCAAAAACGGAAAAGCTTTGATACTCCTCAAAATCTTTACTTGATTTAAATTGTATCATTTTCCAGCACTGTTGCTTTGTACAAATGTCCTAATATTTATAAACAATTAATGCGAGGGAATAGAATAAAAAATCTATCTGTTTTAGCCAGGACTCGAACCTGGATCTCTTGCTTTCATTAATTGTTTAAAATTTACATGGGATAATATACCACAACTAAATTAATATTTATAAAGAAAAATAAAAAGTATATTATGAGGAGTCGATAAACTGGCTGGGACAGATAGAGTTTTTATATTATTCCCTCGCATTAATTGTTTAAAATTTACGTGGGATAATATACCACAACTAAATTCATATTTATAAATGAAAATAAAATGTAAAAAATGAAGAGTCGATAAATAGCAAGACAATGTCAGCTCCTTCGAGCATAAGACGATGAATTATTCGTCTTTCTCGTATGTTTGACTCTCGCTAGTGTGTTGGAAGTGTAATAAGTTATCTAGCTCTCCCGGTGGTGAAATGGTTAACATTCCGGCCCGGAAAGCAGAAGATTCAGGTTCGAGTCCTGGTTGAGACAGATAGATTTTTATTCTATTCCCTTGCATTAATTGTTCAAAATTTACGTGGGATAACATACCACAACTAAATTAATATTTATAAATCCTAATATTTATATTCTATAATGTTTTTAGAAAAAATGCAAAATAAGAAAGACATTTATGAATTAAAATTAAATTTTGATCGCTCCCCCCTTCATTCATTGCAGAAATATTTCGGGGGAGAGGGTATTTCGGAGTTATCAAAATTAAACTCATCAGTATCCTTCTTTTTTATTTTTTTTTATTTGTGGTATGAAAAAAATTGGTGAAATGTCACAGGAGAATAATAAATTTAAGAGTAAATAACTTATTTCGGTCAATATTCAATAAAACGGGAAATTTGCTTAGTTTACACAGCTCCTGCGTGACGAACTCATATTCATTTTAAAATCGGTTTTGTATACTTTTGTTTACAGTTTATACAATATATTCCATTTCGTTAGTCATCCATAAAATGAAATAATGCCTGTTATAAAATTTTTTTTTTGGCGTGTCGCATTTTTCGTCATTAACGCCATTATGTCAGTGTCGGGCCTGATATAAAATTTGCTCAGATTTCCAAACACCCATTTTCTGAACAATCCAACAGTAATAACTGGCCAAAAGTACCACAAACGCCACGAAAAAAATCAATTCTCCTTTGAATAGATTCACTAATTACAGCCAGACAGACAAGTCAACTGTAAAAAGTGTTTTCTAAGAGAACATAGTATTCAGAAACGCAATGCCCCGTTGGAAACCGCACAACCAAAATTTCACCTGGCTTATTGCAGCCAGATTGCAGAATTGTCTTACCATACCTTCACCATTTGCGATATATAGGAAAGCGTATGTGTTTTCCCTCCCGGCTGAGAACTCCAATTTTCACACAATTTCCAAAATGTTTCTAAATTGAACGCTTTTGAGATCCAAGAGCTCACAGAATTGTCTCAGCGTGTGTGTGTGGGGAGGGAGGATTCAGTTATGATTTAGTTACTCTAAAACAGGAAACTCTCCTATTCCTTCACACTCATTGCCATAAAGAATGTCTTAAATTTAGGCAGGAATGCCGAAATTTTTTTGTTTACAAATTGCTCCTTGACCTCATATCTATAATAGGTTTCCTGAACACCTATGGATTTTCAATAGTAACTGGTATACTTTTTGAGAATAAGTGCTATCGTTAATAAATTAGAATGAAAATATATGTGGTTTTTGAACCCGATCGGATTTGCTTCTATAATGTGAGATGGATTTGACAATACTGAGTTTTCTTGTCTTTAAATTTATACACTCTCAAATATATTTTATATTCCAGTTCCTATGAAGCAAAAATTTTATTTAGCTGTAATTTGTGACGTAAAGAACCTACTTTAATAGCCTTTATTTATTAATTTCTTACCTTAAGAAAAAAAAATTAAAATCACTATTCAACAGATTATTTTTTAATTTAATTTTATTAAATGATAAATTAAAACATGCTGCCATATAAAGATAGTTTAGGAATTTCGTTTATATAACAACTCAAGAAGCATAAAATCACTCTCACTAATGTATTCAACTTTACGCACGACTCAAGTGATAAAGAGTGGTAATTTTACAAGACCAGGAAGTAAGCTTGTTTACTTGTTTGCTTTGCGTAGATGGAGAGTTTCTTTGATTTAATTCAAGGCTATACATATAATAACTTGTAATTTTCTAACATGATAAAATCCATTATATTATTTATTAAAAGTTTGGTAGGGAAAGTATTTAAAAATGTAACTTTGCAGGTCACATATGCCTGCGCTTTTTTGAGCGCGGGGACTCAACCATTCATCACTCGCCCCCCTGGTAGGTCCAGATCCAATCTTAGCGAATTTACTTATAGCAAATAAAGCCATTGGGAAAACAATCTATTCACTTTGGTATCATGGGGTTACTTTTGATTTTCTACAACGGATCTTTACTGATCCCGCAATGGAGAAGCTAAAATATGGTCCGTTAAAAATGATATATATATGTATTTATATATTGTCTTTACGCAAGTGTTCCCAATTTAAAAAAAAAATCTGTATTAAAGATTCTTTTTAACCTAAATGGTTATTTCTACCACCAATGAATATAGAACTGTTATACCTTCCATTGTCCGTCTTCATTGGTTTCTGCAAACCATCTCCTGTTGGCGAGCGCTTTCGGACATTGTCCATCTTCTGGCCGGATACATGCGTTCACTGTCACTGTCTGTATTCAACTGTATTCGGCCAGAAGATGGAAAATGTCCGAAAGCGCTGGACGAGTTCGTTAATTGCTGGTGGTCGATGGGGAACGTAAGACCACAACTACATATCTTCGTTCTTATTAGTATTACGAAAAAAATAAACTGTAGAACAAAATATGCGTACAATTTAATTCGCATTTAAAAATATTTTAATACAAGCATTTAAATAATACAACATGTAAGAAAAATACGCCTATTAAGAAAGGTTTTAAAGAATTTAATCTTTCAGAAATTAGTTTCTCAAACGTTAAAATAAAATTTGGTATTTTGTCTGTTTCAATACCTCTCATATTGGTAGAATTCGAATGGGAATAAAGAGGGTGGGGGTTAAGAGGGATATCCAAATTTACAATCGTTATATGTTCCTTGTTATTTGATTCAAGAAAATGTTTTCACCCATTTGTTTCTTCGGCTTTTATGATAAAATGAGTAATTACCTCTAGTAATTGTGTGGAACCTCACGTGGAAGCTATAGGGAAATCTGCCTAATTGACGCGCCGTGGTGCACCTCATTCCCTCTGTGTGAGCATGTCTCCCACCCTTACCGTTGGATCAGCGTGCAGTGTTGGATTCCCAGTGCCCCCCGCCGCCCCATGGACATGCATGCACTGAAGAGATGATTGGGGGTTATTCCGTGTACCAAGAAGAGGAAGTGTGGTCTCTCCAGCCAGTGATTGTTCAGTGGGATTATAAGCCGCAAGCTGCAGCCTTTGGGGCTTGATTGCCTTTGGCTTTTCAATGATGATTACACTTTATTTGTAACTATTATAGTGGAATTATAATTTCTTAGTGTAATCAGGAGTTGTATCAAAATTGGTCTGGCGTCTTGCGGTTTTCAAAAAAGAATATTTAAAAGTAATTATTCTAATCATGCCTAACTTTGAAAGAATAATTTAATGGTCTATTACGATGATATCATAGGTTAAGGGATACTTTTAGTTGTAAACTAATGTGAATAATGAAATTAATTAATTACAAATCTATGAATTTTTAGTGATTACTAACTTTAATGAATTAAAAAAAATCATATCTTAGGTTAGAGTATGGTGTGAATTGTAAATTGATTTGAATAATGAAATGAATATAATAACGCTTTTTTTAATTTATAGGGATCAAATTTTAGGTTAGGAGGTAATTAGAATTGTAAATGAAATTGAATAATGAAATGAATTAAATAAAACTCTTTTAATTTCTAGTGAGTACTACATTTATTGCACTTTTAGAACTATTATAAGTTGATATTTTCAAGTGCAAATTAAATTGAATAAAGGAATTAAAAACATTTTTTTTTCAATTATAAGTGATTCAATAATTTAGGTCAGGTTAAATGAAGTATTAAGTTAGTACACCTAGATGATCAGTTAGTTGTGATTCGCATTGAAAAAAATATGTGTGTGTGTGCGTGTGTGTGTGCGTGCGTGCGTGCGTGCGTGTGTGTGTGTGTGTGTGTGTGTGTGTGTGTGTGTGTGTGTGTGTGTGTG
>KZ808452.1:171294-183196 GCA_000696205.2 Oncopeltus fasciatus | reverse complement strand
TAAATAATTTAATAATTAAATAAAATAAAAATTTAACTTACTTGTCTGCTGTTTAAGTGCATTTCTTTAAAATTAAGGTATCCATTACTTTATCCTCTGTGTTTATTTCTACATTTTTAAAAACAAAATAACTACCAACTAAGAACTTGTAGTAGGGATTTAACTCTCCTGAAGAAAGACTAATTTATTCTTTAAGCCATACATGAAAAATAAAATTTCTTTCTACTCATTGTTCATAATTTTCTAGGGAAACTTTGGTGATGTATACAAAGGTAAATTAAGGAATCCTGAGCAAGAAGTGGCTGTAAAGACTTGTAGAGTAACTGTTGCTGAGGAGCACAAGAGAAAGTTTCTTCAAGAAGGAAGGATACTCAAACAATATGATCATCCAAATATTGTTAAACTCATAGGAATTTGTGTTCAAAAGCAACCAATTATGATTGTCATGGAACTTGTAGTAGGTAAGTAATATGCATGATCTTACTATCAAAATTATTCAATTTTCATTACTTTTAGTTAAGTTATCTGTGGGCAGATGTTGTGAAATAAGGCAATTTCAGCTCTTAAATCCATATTAAATATCTATTTAATATGGATTTAAGAGCTGAAATTGCCTTATTTCACAACATCTGCCCACAGATAACTTAACTAAAAGTAATGAAAATTGAATAATTTTGATAGTAAGAAATGTTGCATGATTTTTTTCAGTACTTATCTAAGTACTGAAAAAAATCATGCAACATTTTCTGTTTCTTTAACTTTAAAAAAAAAAACCTAAACAATTTTATGAAACTATTTATAAAATCACAAATATTGTTTCATTCATCAATCTGAATTGCTCAGGGAGCCAGAAAAAAAATCTTACTACCTCAGTCAGGAATCAAACCTGGGTCTCCCACTTGCCGGGCAGGCATGCTCCCTCTAAACCACCATGGAATCTCAATGATTTTTTTCTTCTGGCTCCCTGCATAATTCAAGTGAATAATAAAGTGTGGGATTACTTTACCACATTTCTCATCATAAATTGTTTCATTTAAATTAAATTCTTATGATTAAAAAAGGAAATAAGAACTTGGTAAATTGCATCAAGGAAAAAATAGTTCTCAGTTCAAAATATGACAGCTTGGGACAGGACCATTATAATCAATTCTTACTTTGCTTCTTTATGTTTAAGAAAGTTGGTTTTCATTAATTTTTTTAATATTGATATTAGAAATTACAAAGAATCCAATCAGTGTATTAGACAAGTGTGCCTCGCTTAAACTTGGGTCCACCTTCCTTGAAACATCATTCTCCATCCTGAAATTTTTTTTGTGGGGGGGGGGGGCATTAGGTCTCTTAAGTTTGCTGAAGATCCTGGATATGCCAGTAGTTGTCTCCAGGCCTCATCACCTCCACATGCTCCATCCTTTGGGCACCTACCATTGGCCTCCCTTAACTGTCAAATGTTTAGTCTTGTGTCATGTTCTTATTATCTTTAATATCCAGGCTAATGATCCATTTTAATATTTATTATCTTGATGCATCTGCTTATCTGTTTTCTCCCTCCACATCAATGAGGCATAGTAAAATCATCGGACATATACATCCAGTATAGCAATATACTTTAAACATCCTAAGATTTGCCATACATTGTTTTGCGCACCATGGCCTTGGCGGTGGCTCCCTCATAGGGAGTTCCTATCATCCATTATCCAGGATAATTGCCAAAAATGTAACTTCCTGTTATTTTAATCTCTTTTTAGTTAAGCTATAAAGTTTTATGACTTTCTTGCAAAAGGTACAATGGTGCATTTGTTGAGACTAATGTTCAGCTTCTGTCCAAGACACCAAAGACCAATTGTATTAAAAAAAAACTTATATATTTACCTATTAATGATCACAAGGTCATCATTATATCTCATAATCCTCATTGGTGTGGGTTCTCAAAATTAAGTCAAATAACACTGAACAACAAAGTTTTTGTTTCGGGGTTGAAATTAGCTGATTTTAATGTATTCCCACGTGTTAAAACCGAAAATGACCATAAAAATTATATATTAGCTCTTGTTTTCAAGATATAGTATCATTCTATTATATATATATTGAGTTTTCAACAAATGAAATATTTCATCACCAACAGTTGGTACACATGTTTGTTTACATAACACCCCTCTCATCAGCTGTTCATAAGTAGTAAACATAACCTTTGCGAGTTTGTCAATTGTACGCACGTGGTTGCTATTGAAATTATCGTGTGAAGTTGATTTTTAAATTAATTTAAGTGCTGATCTGAAATGCCTCGAAAGTGTGTGAATTCTGTCGATAGCTTTTGCTATATATGTGGTGAAATAACATTTAAGGCTCAGAAACGTAAAATGTCACCTATCATTAAGACTGCCTATGAACATTATTTTGGTGTAAAAGTTGGGGACCAAGATAAATCATGGGCTCCTCATATATGTTGTAATTCTTGTTCCGTCATATTGCGAGAGTGGCTGAAAAATAACAAGCGGGCAATGGCTTTTGCAGTACCTATGGTTTGGCGTGAGCCTACCAATCATACAGACGACTGTTATTTCTGCTTAACTCCTCCCATTAAGCAAGGTTTATCTATGAAGAAAAGAGGAACGGTGAAATACCCTAATCTCCCATCTGCTCTTCGGCCTGTACCACACTCAGACAATTTGCCAGTCCCTTCTCCACCCCAAAACTATGAAATTTTAGAGGAAAGTGATGAAGTCTGTTTACAAGAAGCAACCCATCCTTCTACATCCTATGACCCTGATTTTGATGTAAGCGATAGGTCTAGTGATCCGCACAGAATTAGTCAAGCAGAGTTGAGTGACCTTATAAGAGATCTTGGCTTGTCTAAGGAAAAGGCTGAGCTGTTAGGGTCAAGACTACAACAGTGGAATCTTCTAAAACATGATGTGAAAATATCTCAGTACAGACAGCTCAGTACAGGATGCTCCAGAAGTGTTTTATAAAAGACAAGCTAAACGACAGCGATCTTACAATACATCGGATTGACTTAATTGAAATTTGGTGGTACAAACCTCTTTTATTTGTCAAAACACTAAGAATAATGTTTTTTTTTATCAATTTTGTACTTAAAATATTCTAAAAGAAACATAACAATATTGTTTTTTGTACTTTCACTTTTCACGTATAGTATAACTACTCTTTAAGATTAAGTGCTGTATATCTCAAAAACCAGAGCTAATAAAAATTTTTCAATGTTATTTTCGTTTTTATCACCCCAAAATTAGTAGAAATAGACTAATTTAGTGTAGGAAACATTCAAAAAATATTTTTTTGTTGTGCAGTGTAATAGTCAACAGAAGTGAGGAAAGTAACCCTCCCTATGGGCGTCCCCAGCTTGGGCTGGCCAGTTTAGCTAACTCCTATTCGATGTTCATTTCCCCATAGGCACCTTTTGGGTACCCTCACGACAGCCCAATTAGGACTGAAAAACTCCAGTCCAAGTAGCAATGAGCAAACTTAATGAAGTTAAGTCCGGTCACTGACCTGACTTAATGAAGTCTCATTAACCTCCTTTCTGTATGAAATAGTTCAATACATCCTATGGAAGGCAGAATGATTACAGCCGCTTGATAGAGAACGATATTAGTATTATCTCACCTTAATAATGAACAATTATTACTTTAGGAAACTAGTAATTTTTTTTTTTCTTCAGTCATTTGGTATTTTTGGCTTGAGGTAGGATACGGGAACATATTCTTAAAAAAAAAATTCGAAATCTGTTATGAGAATTACCTTAATAGGTAAATTCCTCAGGCTTGTTATTTATCTGTCAGACAAAAAAAAATTGATTGGTTTGGCAAGTTCTGCGAAAAATGGACTTTCCTTAATCTTCAGATCCTAACTGAAGCTCATTCCTAGAACACCAGACTGTATATAATTTTTTATATTTTGCTAAACATAGGTAGATTAACATAAATTTACTGTATTTTCTTAAGATGTAACAGTATTACTATTTTCTATTTCAGGTGGTTCCTTATTGACATATTTAAGGAATAATGCATCATCCTTGCAAATAAAGTCTCTTATTACTATGTGTAGAGATGCAGCAGCTGGGATGAGATATCTTGAAAGCAAAAATTGTATACATCGTGATCTTGCAGCAAGGAATTGTCTAGTTGGTCAGTTGTATTTTAAATTAAAATAAAATAAAATATGGATTTTTATATTTTCTATAAGTACAGTATTCATGTATCCTTTTGTTTTCAGGTGATAATAATATAGTAAAAATTTCTGATTTTGGTATGTCACGGGAAGAAGAGGAATACATTGTTTCAGATGGAATGAAACAAATCCCAATCAAATGGACAGCTCCAGAAGCTTTGAATTTTGGTAAATATTTTTTAATTTACATACTCAAACTTTTTTTTTACAAAAAATATATGTATAGGAGAAAGTTAAATGAATGGTAAAAGTAAAATTTTGTATTGCTTCTATATGATGGCTGGTTGGTGGAGGTTCTCAATTAAAGGTGAGTGAATAAATGAGAAATGGTCACAAACCTCCACAGTTCACACAATAAGTGCAAGATTTTGTTATTTCTCACATAAATACCAGGTTTAAGAACTTTTGTGAACAAAAAGTTGACTATTAGCGATTAATATTAAATCTATTACTAAATACATTTCAAGCTTATATAAATAAGACAATAGGATGTTTAAATAGAAGATTTATATTGCCCTTTATTAGGAAAAATAGTCTTGGCTAGAATGGGAATAAAAAAAATAAAGTATGATTTAGTAAAATTTAGTACCATTACTTTAAATTTAAGATCCTCATAAGTGATAGTAATATAGCTTAACCTATTATAAAATAGCTATTTGTTTAGAAGAAATATGTATACATATATATAAATTTTTTTTTTTTAAACAGGAAAATACACATCATTATGCGATGTTTGGAGCTATGGTGTTCTGTGTTGGGAAATATTTTCTAAAGGAGGAACTCCTTATCCAGGACTAAGTAATACAAAAGCAAGGGAAAAAATTGATGCTGGTAAATATATATTTTTATTTATTTTTTTTTTTTTTTTTTTTGAAAAATTTTGCAGTGCTTGAAGCAAATTTTATGTTGACTACTCGGAAGCAATATATTTTTTAATGGAAAGTCTGCTTGGTTGATGATCCAAACTTTTTGTACTAAAATTATTGTAACTTTTCTTTAAAAATCTATGTGTTCTCTTAAATCCTATTGTTGTGATTATTCTATTTGCCCTCGCCCCTTACTTATTTTTCTCTGCTCACATGTTAGTCAGAAATATAAATAACCAAGGAAAGAAAATACAGGTATAAACAAAATTTCAATCAATTGGACAAAAAAAATTTGTTTCTAAATGACAATGTTTATGAATTATGAACTCAAGAAACCAGTGATAATTTATCATCATATATTATCTATATTAATAAAAATTTTCTGAGGAATATGCTTATCATTTACTTATTGTAAATATAGTTAATTTATTGGTTGTTCATAAAATAAGCAGTTTAATAGTATTTTATTAAGGTTATTTAAGCAACTGAACATCTAATAGCAGCTAAAAAGTTACTAAATGATTTTTATTACCAAACTTGAAATTTTGTTATAGGCTATAGAATGCCTGCGCCTGACAATACTCCTGAGGAAATGTATCGACTGATGCTGAGGTGCTGGGAGTACGAGCCTGACAACAGACCACATTTTGATGAAATACATCAGATTGTAGACCATCTCAATTCTTCTTATAGATAGTCTTTCATAACGGTTTACTTAAAAAATGATCCCCTCCCCTTTTCCAAAGCACTATAGTGCTGTGATCTATTTTTAGTTGAATAATTTTTAATGTCAACACAAATATTATTTAAATTAGTTCCAAATGTAAAATATTGTTTAGTTTGTAAACTTTATCCAATTTTTATTTGTAATTAGATTACACCTTTAAAAAAATATATTCAATAAGCAGTACATATAATTTTGATCAATTATTGATGTAATTTATAAAAATTAAAATTGAGTAAATAGTTTAATGTAATGAACGAGAGTAAGTGCATAGTTAGACAGTCTTCAAAAAAATATTGGTGCCATCATTGTACATACTTATTTCAGAAGACTCTCACCTGTTTTACTTATTTTTGTATCCTTTTGTTAAATATGGGCATTAGTTACAACTAATGAGTAAAAGGGGAATTTTCCATAGAAGAATTAATAAATTAGTAATTAATTCATCAGGTGAGCATCAGTTTCATATCAAAAATTAATTTTTGATCCAAAATAATATTGAAGGCTATTTGTATAATTGAATAAGATGCAGGATGTCATTTATACAACAATTTTTTTTTTAAATTGTAATTTAAATAATAAAACAGAACAGCAATACAGCAGTTACATATGGTGCTAAAAACTCTTGAAATTGGTAATTATTTTTTTATGAATAATTCTAAAATTCCTCTCAGGTTACTTTATGTATATAGATTTGCTGAACGGATTATAGTTGAATAATGTTATATATTTATTTAGTTAATTATATTAGTGAAGAGATCCTTTTTAAAAAGATTTTGTAAATTATTTGTAATAATAATTAATAAAATATAAATTACATTTTTTAAATTAGTCTATCTCTATTAATTTCTTCCATTTGTTTTAATTTAAAACATCCCTATTATTAATCTCATTGGACTAGATTAAGGTCCCTAATCCCTAGTCCCTTTGTTCCTGTTTTCAGCTAAAAAGTTCCTTTTCTTTCAATAGAATTTTTAAACACCTCTAACTTATGAATAGTTATCTTATGATATGTATTATTTTACTGTGGGCATAAAACTAAAAAGAAACTACATTAATTTAAAAAATTAATGATTCATGGAAATATGAACCTAGGGACAAGACGTCCTCTCTCATCTTCATGATAGCCCTGAAGATGGCTTACAATGTAAGCCGAAATGTTGGCAGATAATCCTTCATTAAAAAATACATTTTTTAATTTGTGTTTTTTGGATCTACCTCGACCGAACCCCAACTAAAATCATCTTAGAGTACATTAATTTAAAATTCCCAATGACAATACAGTCCCTTTGTACTTATTCCTTGTGTACATTTTGTTATCTATACCAATAGATAACTTCCCTCAAAAAAGCATGTTCAATGAGAAGAAATTAATTGAAGCAATTCAGTATCATAAATTATTTGACAAATTGCTTTAACTGTGAAAGGGAACCTAAGAGAGAACCTAGGAGAGAAAACTAAATCAGAAATATATTATATTAAAATAAATATAATAGCATATATTAGCAATTTAAAAAAATCTTGCCCTAAGCTCAAACATGTTAGAGAAACAGCATTTTACATTAAGGGCCCTGAAATGTTGGAGGCAGTTATACAGGCCACATCATTCTAAAAGTGAAACATTTTCAAGAATCAAAATTACAAATTTATAGATAAGGACATAGTGTGATAAACTGATTAAGAATAATTGCCAGGTGAACAAAAATTCAAACTATACAAAAATATATATTTAAATAAAAATATGTACAAAAATAAAAGAATGTAAATTACAAATATAACTTAATAAGTTCATCGCTGACTGCTGAAGGTGTGAGGATCCCAATATCTGTGAAGAGGAGAGTTATATGTGCAGGAGGTGTGTAATCTACCATAGGGTGTTCATGTTGAAGATCTTTGCTTAGAAGACTGCTTTTGTACTGAAACAAAAAATATAGAATAAAGATTAATAGTCACATTATTCATTATTTAAACAATTAAAAAATAAAATTTTAGCTACAAGGAACTCATAAATTATTATATAAGCTTTTCTTGGTTGTGAGAAAAAAATCCAGATTAGAAGTAAATTTATTTTGAAAATTTGAACCTCTAGCAATCGGATTCGTGGTATTTATGCTAGTTAAATAAAAGGCAAGAAAAATAATTCTAATGAGAAATTTTGAGAAAACAAATTTTATTTTTTATAAAAAATTTTATTTTTAAGCCCTGAGATGTACAAAAAATACTAAGATACATTTCCACATATTTCTGAGAGAAAAGAACCAAGGGAATATATTGGCAATTAAAAAAATCTTGCTCTAAGCTCAGACTTGTTAGAAAAGCAGCAGTTTACATTAGTAGGAACGGATTAGGATGGAAAACGCCTAACTTATACTTATCGCTTCAGTGGCACATAAAATGAACCATAAATTCCTAAAAACCCTATAAAACTTCCGGTTCTGCTGGAAGTTACCCATTGTTTTTGTAAAAAGACTTCGGATAACTTTTTACCTTATTTATTTACACACAACGGGAAGCTAAGCTAAGGAAGAGTGATAATGTGAAATAGCACTAAATCACTTAAGTGTAAGTGACATATTTCTTGTAACTAATGTTTTAGATACAAATAAGTGACATTCACAGCTTCCATACACACTACAGATGTTTTTCATAAAATATTCACAAAGGCTATAGTTCAAGGGAAAAGTATGAGGAATCTGTTCCAGGGCAGAATTCACCCTTTCACTGCATGAGTGAATGGCTCAATGTCTGCCCAAATGAGACAAACAGCGATCTGTATAAAGGAGAGAGTTATCTCAAGCTGAAATGGTGCCTAGTGATCGATAATCTAAAATAACAATTAAACAAAATATTGTCTTACTGGAAAAAAGTTATTATTGACCAATCAGTTTTAGCTACAATGCCGTCTTACTTTTTTTTTGATAAATTATTCTTCCTGATTAACTGAAGCCTGTTACTCCATTATATTGTTGACCTTCTCTCAGGGTGTTTTAAACAAAAAATTTTTTGAACTTAATAATAAAATTATTAACATGATTTTCCTTCCAATGAGGTCTTCTCTATTTCCATAATGAAAAAGGGTATTTATAGAATACTTCAAATAAATTATTCCAGATAATCTTTAAAAGCCTTCATAAAAAGTATTAAACTATAGCTGAGGTTATATGATTGAACAAGATGATGAGAGTGAGAGTGGATGGTTTCTGGAAGAAACCTATTGTTTTGAGATATATATAAATAATTAGTAAAGAATTTGTTGAGGTTTAGCGGTCAAGGTTGATCCAAAAAATATAATTTAAAGGAATGTAATTTTTATTATCTGCCAATATTTCAGTTTACATTGTAAGCCATCTTCAGGGCTGTTGAAATACAATGTCATAGGTAAACATGAAAAAACTATATGATTTACAATATTATTACATAAAATTGATGTAACTAAAAGTAATGTGATATGAATGCTTAGGAAAACAATGACAAAATATGTAGAAAGTTCACCATATCTAACTTCATAAAGGCGAGAGAGGATGTGTTTCACTGGAATCAAATGTTCATGACTGAGAGATAAAAGGTTTCAAATAAGGAAAACTTATAATGTACAAGTGACGGGTGGGGAATGTAATGCGGTAGGTACAAAGAGAGAGCAGCCTGTATCAAAGGGTGCAATACCAAGAAAAATGGGTAGAAATTATTTTGAGACAGTAACCTAAGAAGCTACGAGACCGTTCAAACAGGTTGATTTAGGAGGAGAGCTGGTACATTTTCATAATGTTGAAAATTTAATAAGTTGAAGAAATTTGTTCTATGTCAGATGTGCATAAAGGATTTGTTCGTGCTCATAGAATTTGGTGTGTGCTACGTGTTTTGTGAAGGCAATTTATGTACTTTTTTTTTTGTTTGTTAAATCCAGTTAAATTTTTTGGATCAACCTTGACCGAACCCCATCAAATTCTCTACTAAATTTCTTATTGTAATTTTTAAGAGCTACATTTTGTATAAATGTCTTCTAAAAATAAAAAAAAATAGTTGATTTAAAAGTTATTTTATAATTATATAAAAGTATAATTATTAAACCAATAATGCGCTTTATAAAATTCAATAAAGGATTTTAATTTAATCTTACTTTAAATTCATTAGGTAAATCCCTTTGATTTAGAGGAAAAAGTCTTGAAAATTTGAAGCTTTCAGTAAGTACATAAAATGGTTTTTTCATTTCTCTTGCACACAATGCCATAGTATAGGTCCCAACCTGCAACAATATAAAAAATCAGAATAAACATATTAATTAATTTGTGGATTATATATCCTTGTACCTATAAACTCCATAAAACTACAATTTTACCTATTTTTCCTAAGATGAACTTGTAATAATGGATGTTCATTTTTACTTATCATAAGTAAAGTATACTAGTTATGAAAGAAATTGTAATAGTTTACACACCAAATTTATGTTTTAGTCTTCTAAACCCATTTTTGTTAGTTATTTCATGAAATTTGTGTGAGTGCATTGAGTGTAATTGTGCATGTATGGTACTTTAGTGAGAGCTCTAAAATCACCAGATTAATGACAGAAAGCAATGAAATTCAGCATAGAAGCAATGCTTGGTAAGAAGAGGAGCTCTATAGTTTTGGGCTAAGCCAATACATGAGAGGTACTATAGAGGAGGGCTAAGAAGAAAATATACACTTTTTATCAGTAATTCATCAGGGCAAATTTAATATTTCGACTAATAAAAACAATGATATATTGCAGGAGCTATTTATAAAAAACAGAGTGAGGGTTATATCAGAAGGAGTAATTATATATATATATATACACACACACACTTTTTTTTTTGCTCAGATACTAATCACTTAAGTTCTATGTGTTTTATACTTGAGATTTTCATAATAATAACATTTTTTCATATAAATTGCAATAAATTGAAGATTGAAGAAAGGAACTTCAGAGTAAGACTAAGACATCACATTTTTTCACCTGAAATGTTATATACTATATACCTATAGATCAGGATTTTAATTATAATTCATGTTAATTTCTATACATTTAATTATTGGTAAAGTTGGGCAGAAGATAGGAATTTTTTTTTGGCCATATTAATTTTTTTATTCCTTGTGTACCAGTTAGTCAAGATAGAGCCCTTGGTGTCACAGGTAATATGGGTGTTGAAAGTCTGACTCAATTTCTATGGTGAAATTTAGGCGGGGCAGATAGGAGTTGAATGCAGTAAGGATTTGGAAGATTTTTTTTGGATTAAAAATGAGGAACAGTTCATCAACATATTTTCTGCTCGACAAGATGTCCTTTGGAAAAGGGGGGAAGGATGGAGTCTAGGAGGTCATTGGGGGGAAATATTGAAATTATAAGAAACAAGGTTAATTTCCATAGCCAGACCATTAATCTGGTTATAGTAATTTTCTTGGTAGAGGAAAAAGCCAGAAGAACAACAATGTCCTCCAAATTAAGCAAATTCCTCCTTCCATCCCTTCAAAGAGATTTGTTTCAGTAGACCACACTTCTCCTCTCACCTTCATGATAGGTATGTGAGGTGAACTTTCTACACATTTCATTATTGCTTTTTCTAAAGCATTTTAAATCACATTACTTTAGTTATGTTATGTTTATATAATAATAATGTAATTAATATATTTTTTGTCTTTCTCATGTTTTCTGACAATATTGTATTTCAACAGCACTGAAGATGGCTTACTATGTATGTCGAAATGTCAGCAGATAATAAAAAGTAATTTTAAAAAATTGTATTTTATTGGATTAACCTTCATCGAACCCCATGGTCAAAACTCACCATTTTTAATACCGTTTAAAAAAAGTATTATTATAGTTTATTGTGTAACTCCCTGAAATCATCTATATACTTTTGTTTGGCTAGCTCCATAAGCTTTATAAAGAAGATCAAGGGGTACATAAAAAAATATGTTAAACTATATATTCAAATGAAGAAAAAAACTGAAGATAATGTGACTTCACAAAAAAAAAAATTTGTTTTAAACTGAGCAGAGCAGGAGTCTCTCTCTAGGCCTGAAATTTAGGCTGAAACATTGATGAAAATTTAAAAAAAAACTTTTTTCTTTACAAATCAGTTTTTAATTCCTTAGCTCCCTAAAAAAA
>KZ808452.1:123681-157114 GCA_000696205.2 Oncopeltus fasciatus | reverse complement strand
TATATTAAAAAAAATATTTATCCAGAAAAAAAAATTTTTTTTCATATAGTGAAATTTTTTATTAATTTACTTTCTGGGACTTGAATCTTACATTCGCACCACACTCCTAGTCATAGGCTTTAGGATGAAAATGTGAAATGTGGGTTCAGGGGATTTCGAAATGTAAGATTCTATGAAAACCCACATTGCTTTTTTTTATGATTACTGTGCTCTATGACCAAAACCACTTTACAATTAGATTCAATAGGACTAGTTTAATATAATTATAATATGACATTTTTATAATTAGTATCTTCAGTATCTTATTATCAATAATTTAGGTAGTTTAAAATATTAAAGGTTTGATACTCATAAGTCAAGAAATAATTAACATTAAAAGAAAGACTTGGGCTCTTGTCTTCTGATCACCATTCAGACAATGATAGCTGACACTACTTTGGAAAGTTTAGTTATAATTAATTATTATCTTCATTTATTGTTCTTGCTTATAAATAGTAAAAACATTTGTAATAACAATGTTAAGATAAGCATGAAATTGTCACCAAGATATTTACTATGTATGTTGCCCAGTGTTAACAGAGCTCTGAAGATTGGTGATGAGAAATGAATGAATGAGATAGGCTTTGAAAGCACTCTGCGTTAAAAATTAAAAATAAATGTTTGAACTTTGGTGGTTTGTAATTTTTTTTCATTTACTTCGCCCACCATTGATGTATGCTGCACATGTAGCAATCCCACTTATAATTTTTTTTTGTGATGTTAAGTGTTTCTTTCTTCTTGGATCAAGCGCCATACATAATATCTGTCAAGCTTCTGTCTTAAATCAAATCAACGAATGCCTAATATTAGGGTAAATTATTTCTTTAATAAGATCTTTATAAGAAAAAGTTCTGAGATATGAGCTCAATACCATACCCAAATGAGGATCAGAAGATTTTGATTAGAGATTCACTTTGTCTAAAACTTAGTTTTATTAAGGTGTATTGTAATAGTCCATTTAAGCATAATGACAGTTTTTTAATCACATCTTAGTATTTTTTGTGGGGAAATGATATAATCACTCACAAGGGGAGGTTAAAAAGTTCTAGGCCTTCCTATGAGGGAGGGAATTAAAATAAAGGACTTTTACCTTATGTTTATTTAATCAATAGTTATATATCACACATTTTGATAATCCTTAATTTCTTGTCTGGTACTTTCAGTATTTTTAATTTCATCAATTTGTACTTGTCATCAAGATAAGGAACATTGAGTACAAAGATGTCATAAAATTTTTAGTCAGACATTAAGCCTTCAGCAATTTTGAATGCCTATAGATGTGATGGGGACTTTTCTCCTAACTATAACACAGTGAAAGATAGATGTAGCTTATTTAAGAATCTCTTAGGTACCTTAGAGGTGAGAATCCCTAGAAGATGATTCGCATTCAGGAAAGCCTGTAGAAGATCAAGGAAGGTGTCATTATTGTGATGTATTGACCTGCTTTAGAGAATCGATCAAGGAGAAGAGGAGGAGGAAGCTGAGTCCAGGAGTCCTGCTTCTTCATGACAACACATCAGTGTGTGCATCAAACAGTGTGGCCACCACAGAGGTGAACCTCTCGTAAAGTGATGGCCATGATTGACACCGTTGATTTAATCAACCATCTATCTTACAGCCCAGATCTGGCCCCTGATGTCTACTTTCTGTTCCCGAATCTTAATAAGAACCTTAGGGGAAGGCGATTTGAGGACATAGACCAATTCAAAGCAGCTATTGATGCTCATTTTGGTCCCAAAGAAGAAAATTATTATTTGAGGAGTTTAAAAAAAATCAATAAATAGATGTAATAAATATATTGGTAATAAGGGACATTATACTGAAAAATAATATATGTTTAGATGGAGAATTTTTTGACTGTAGATATTATTATTAGATTTTTTTTTGTTGGGGTTTGGTCAAGGTAGATCCGAACAAAAAAAAAAAAATACAAATTTAAAAAGAATGTGTATTTTTTAAGTTATCTGCCAACGTTTCGGCTTATATTGTAAGCCATGTTCAGGGCAATCATGAAAGCGAGAGAGGACGTCCTGTCCCTAAGATCATATTTTCATGACCATATTTTTCACATGATTATGAAAATGTGATCTCAGGGACAGGACGTCCCGTATCGTCTTCATGATAGCCCTGAAGATGGCTCATAATGTAAGCCAAAACATTGGCAGATAATTTAAAAAATAAATTTTTCTAAATTTGTATTATTTTGGATCTACCTTGACCGAACCCCAACTAAAATCATCTAATTCTAATGATATATGTTTAGTGTTATGATTTCATTCTTTTCAAGATCAGGCCGAGAACTTTTTGACCTTCCCTGTACTTCTGAAATAGAACAAACAGCATCTGACTTGAAAAGTTTGAACATCCCTGAAAGATTCCTTTTTTTTTCTTTCACAATTAATATGGTTCATTTGTAGTACCTTAAGTAAAAATATGCCCTTCTATGGTAAAGGCAACTGACTTTCCATCAAGAATTTAAATTAATATTGGATCAAAAACTTAACCAAACACCAACAAATCCTCTACTAATTATAGTTTCATAATTTATCAATGGTAATGATTTCCTTGTGCCTAAAATAGCATGCAGCTGTAAGAGCTTAGATGATTTTATTTTATGGGTTAAATATGTAAGTTCTTAACTAATCAATTCTATTTAAGCTGGAATTAATTTTCAATCTAAATATAAATTAAATAAAATGCTGTATCTTCAGCAGAAGGAGTTTTATTTTCATAAAAGGCATAATAAAAGTTATAACAAACTACAGAAAGTTAGGCTTGAAGTTAAAGAAAATGCAATATAAAATTTATCAAAAGAAAATACAACCTCTCTAATTTTAATAATGTTCAGGAGGAAGGTTAAACCTGGATATATCTGAAGAAAATACAATACAAGCAATTGTAATGGATTAATGAATGGATAATAACAGATGTTTTTATCTAATGATTCTTGGCTTGTAAATAAATAATAATAAACAAAATGGATAAGTTAATTTAAATGTCAAAATTTAAAAGTGACAATTAACAAAATAAGACACTGATGGAATACCAAACTAATCTCACGAACATTCTATTTGTTAGTCAAAGTGGGCAAAACAAATTGACCTTAAAGAAACCAAATTGAGAAATGAAAACAATACAAAATTATTGATAAGTATGGCTGTCAATTCAGTACTAACAATTGCTGTAGGATAACCATGAACCCTTTTACAATATAATGAATTCACCCAGTGATCTATTGAATGAAGATGTTCAAGTACCTTTTAAGTTTTTTAATCAAATTTTGACTAGTGCCAACCCAACAACACCTATAATTAGGATTACTAATAGGCCATTGTTCTTCCCTAGGGTTCGATATCCTCACATCACACCAGTGATAGGAGTGAATTTAAACAATCTTCACACACAAGAAATCCTAAAAATAAATGACAATGACAATTTAAGAGAAGTGTCTTGCATTGGTAACAAGGTGAATGCATCAGGGGAATCTATAATACACGAATGCAGTAAGTCATCTCTTAATTTAAGTGCTCGAGAAGATGAACCTGATGGCACTTCAGGCAGCAGTGTTTACCAGGAAACAAAAAAAAGGAAGTTATGCCAAGAGGAAGAAAAGTATGAAGACCTTATCGATAGCGAACTCAGTGACTTAAATCAGTTGGTTTCTAGAGATAGACTGTTAAGTTTAATATCAACTACTTCTAGTTCAAGTAGCACAAAGGAATATTATTTACCTGCTATTACTGGAAGTACAGATACAGTAAGAACAGGTACACTGGGAACTTCTCAAATTAAAAGTCCAATACACTATTTTAAAAAACAAAAAAATATTATAAATCCAATTGACATAAAACCTATTGCTAAATTTCTTCATAATGGAAATGAAATGTATTATAAAAATAATAAACAAGAGAAAACATTGCACACAACACAACACATTTCTGAAGAAAAAAGGAATTTCAGTGAAGCTGAGACATTTGAAGCAGATTTCCTTAATAATAATATTTTAAATCCAATGACTGCAAATGAAAAATTTTCTCACTATGATGCACATTTCACACCTGTGCTTAACAAAAAAACTAATATAAATCATGAGAATGATACAACACCAATAAAACAAAAGTGCCAAAAGACTTCTGAAATAATTCAGGAAGAGAGTAGTTTTTCCTTTCCAATTCCAAGAGAATGGATAAAAGAAATTCACAACAGCAAACTAGTTATTAAGCAAGACATCATTGAAAAAGATTTTTCAACGTCAAAAGAAAATTCTAAAACTAATTTTAGAGCTCCAAACTCTCATTTCTTAGAAATAGGTATAACAAGAAATCATCAGAAATGTGGCACTCAGTCAACGGAACAAAAAATCAGACAAATACTCAGCTTAGACAATTCACAAGATATAAATAAATCTAAAACAAAAAACACATCTGACTTAGGTGATGAAAATATTGAAATATTAAACTATTTTGACAAAAACTCAGAAAAAGTAGGAAATTTACAAGATATATTTACCACAACGAATCAAAATTATTCATTAGGCCAGAATATTACAAGAAAAAAATCACAGCTAGAAGTGGGTGCTATTCCTGAAACAAAACAGAATGAAATTTTGACTAAATTATCAGGAAGACATTATTTTGCTGATTTACCACAAGGAAAATTTCATGAGTTACCTGGCTTACTTGATGAAATAAGAGATAAACCAGACATTAAAAATTTAGTTGTTGCTAGTCAAGTTCTGAGTGAGAGTGTGGAAATAGAAGACAATGATGAAGCAATTCAAAATAAACAAGTAAATAATCGATTAACAGAACAAGCTAAGCCAGAAGGAGCAAATCACAATGATAATAACATGCCTCTTACAGAATTGGACGAGTCAATGAATTTTGAAAAAACAAAATTGGAAAGAAGCAGAGGGGATTTTTCTCTTAACAGGTCATTTTATATTCTCAATGAATCAATTCCTACTGACATTGATGCTTTTAAACAAGTCAGAGATTTCTTTAATTTAAACCCAACTCAAACTCTAGTAAATAATGAAAAATACACTATCGTTGCAAATCACGAAAATTCAATAGAAATATTTAGTAAAATATTAAATGCAGACAAACAAACAAGTAAAAGAACAGAAGAAAAACATTTTGATCAAGAGAAAAACTCAGTACCTGATAGGAAAATTTTAGAAGACATCAATTTTGAAATTGAAGAGGGCTTGAAATTCGAAATTGATTGTCTAGCCACTTCTAGAAGAGATGGCTTATTTAATGAACAACAAAAAATAAAAAAAAACCTAGAGGTACATGAAGGAAGACTTATCAGTAAGAATGGACTTCCTGCATTTGTATATGACAAGTCTGGCTTTCCCCTTACAGATACAAAGGGTAGGATTTTAAAAAATAATCAAGATGTCCCACTAGTAAATATTGAAAATGTTACAGTGCTAGTTTATGATGCGGAAAACATATCTAATGGTCATCCAGATTTTGATGCTTCCAAAAGACCTATAATAACAACTTTAGTGAAAATTACAGATCAAGTAAAAAACCCTGCATCTTTGTATAACAATTTAGGGCTTCCTCTGGCAGATGAAGATGGTATGTTATTACATGATTCAAGAGGTAATATTCTTGTCACAATGGACAGTAATTTTTTTCCTCTTTGCTGTAAAACTGGCATGCCTATTTATCTAAGAAATGGAACAAGTTGGCTATCTCAGAGGTGTAAATTCACAGTCACTACCCAGCACAAAGCTAAAGTTGCAGCAACAATGACTTTTGCTACAGAACAAAGCATAAGTAATGATAATATTAAAAATAAACCATTAGAATTAATTAATAAGCCCCTCAGTGAAAGAGAATTGAAAATAAAGCCATTAAAGCAGGATGAAGCTGTAGAAACAGATTTTGAAAATAACACCTCAGAGAAAGAAAATGAACAAAGTATAATTTCAATAACAGATATTCTACGAGATCTAGGCTATTCAAGCTCAGAAAATAAAATCAAAGATTCTAAATATTTTGACTCACTAGAAAAAATACAACAGAGACATTTTTATCAAATATATGACATAGAGGGTAATTGCCTGACTGATTTTCAGGGCTATCCTTTAAGAAATGAATACGGTGAATCTTTGGTTCTTTTTGATAAAGAAGGAAATCCTATATCAGATTGGTGTGGAGGGGAATTGTTTGATTCAAATGGTGAGCCTTTGTATATTTCAAGTAAGCATCTCCCAGAGAGACCATATTCAGATGAGAGTGTTGAAGAGAGTACTAAGCTAACATACTCTTCCCAGATTCCTGCAGAATCATTGCATAATTATCAACAAAATGAACCACTTTTAAGCATAATCAAAAGAAATGATTTACGAGCTTTAAATATAAATAGTGATATGGTTCCATCAGTAAAATATGTTTATTCACTGCCAGAGAGAAGTGATTATATATCAGCAGGTAATAAATATGTTACTAACTATTCAGAAGAACGAGTACATATGCACAATAATGATTTATATGATTCCTATTTTGAAGATGAGGTTGGAGAAAACTATAAAGAGTCAAGTGAAATTGACCAAACTCTAAATGACTTAGCAGTGCTAAGTGTTGAATCAATAGAGAATGGAGATTTATTTATTGAAGAACAGCAAAATATATTTAAGAATCCTTACAATATGTCTGAAGAATCCAGATATGTTGAAAAATATGAAACTGCTCAACATTCTTATCAAGAATACAATGATAGTGCATACTTCTACAGAAAAAGTGTCCAATATTATTAAAATTTTGAATAAAAATTACTTTTTAAAACTAAGATTAATGGCTAAGAATTAATCTATACATAACACTCTTGACAGGAAGTGCAAAATTATGTCAGGACACAAGTATCCTTGAAAGTCAGTTTTATATGATGAAGGTTAATGGAAATAAAAATAAAATAATTCTTGTGTCTAGTTGTGATACTAGTTCATTATACTACTGTTCAGTATTATTTCATTTGCCATTCTATAGTTTTTCTTTACAATGTTGTGCTAGAAAGATATCTTAATTTCTTTAAAAAGGACTTTTCCCAGAAGTATGATTAAATGCACCCATATGGATACCAGCTTTTACAAATCTCTTACCAAGCAAAAAAAAAAATACGACTAAGCCAGTAGATTTTTTTTATAAATAATGAGTAAAAATAAAATCGCAAAGATGATTCATTATACCACCTAAGTAACTAATATTCTTGATATGGTATCTGTTTGTTTAAATTCTTAAGATATTTGTGAAAAAGTAAACAAATTTCTTAAGTTAAAAAATACTCTAACACACTATAACTATTGTTTTTGTACCAAGTAGGTGGGGTTGGGCAAATACTTCAAAAATTATTTTTTTCCCCCTTTTTCTGTAATAGAACAATTTCAATAGCTAGAATCTTTTGTAAACCATGAACATTTTTTAATGTTAATTTTTTTACAATTTATTAAATGATAAAATAAAATTATGCTTATCTTAGTTGACTGTCAACAATTTTACGACTGTACTTATACATCACACAGCCAACTATCTCCTACTCATCTTAAGTATTATAATTCATAGCAGGAACAGTAAATTGAAGAAACAACTCTTCTTGTTATTAGAGGTAAGGGTAAACACATTTCTTAATTTGGGTCAATTAAGTAAGTAGACACTTTTTAGAGCTATAAATAAGAATAAAATTAATAAGGTAGTTTATGGTAGATCATTTTGGTTAAATGATGAAAAAGAATCCCGGTATAAGTACCCGGTAAAATTATTTTGTTTTTAGGTTGTCTTCCAAGTCGGAATTACTGACTAATTTTAAGAAAGATTTTTAGAAGAAAAAATATTATTTCTAGTTGTAGAATGTTAAAAATAAATAAAATTTTTAAANTTTTTACAAAACTTATTGAATATTTTTAATCAAGCCATTTTTTTTGCTTTCTGATATTATTTGAAAAATTATTGCAAAATCTGAGGGTTTGATCCACAGTTAACCCCATTTCTAATTAATTAGTTTTCTTCTATCATGAAACAAAATTATGCAGTTACATTGTACTAAACTAAATATTATGCTTACAATATGAAAAATCTATAATAAATTTTTCTTAGATAAACCCTCGCCCCTAGTACTCAAATATTAAATCCCCCTATTACAGCTTAATAAAATCATCCTTTTTTTTGGACTTTAAGACCACATGCTAAGTTTGGTAATGAAAAACTAAAAACAGGGGCCATTGGAATGAACACACGCACTGTAGAAACTATTGTTTTTTTTTCGATGATTCCTATATTTACACAATCCACTGTGCAATATTAAAATAAATTTTTGTTATAGAACAATTTCAAAAGCTAGAATTCTTTGTAATTCATTAAAAACATTTTTTTAATATTAATGTTTTATCATTTATTATATAATGAACTAAAATTATGCTTATCTTACTAAACTGTCTACAATTTAAAAAAATCTCATTAAGACTATCTTTAATATGTACATTTAGTCTTAATTTTATTTTACAATTTCATTTTTATTTGAGGATATTTCATACCCGTTTGATCCATTTAAACATCACTGATTTTATTTTTTTCTCTTTCTTCTTAGCACATTTATTCCATACCAAGATCATTAATGTTCATGTACATCCATCTAGAAATCTTAAGTATTATAAGTACATCAATAGTTGAGGTTTAATCCAAAAGACCAAGGAGTTTAGAAAAAGAAAAAAAAAGTCTTACATAAAGAAATTGAGATGACTTCTATTGCAAGTATTGGCATCAAAGTTTAGATTCTTGTAATTTTTTTTTTTTAAACTTCTTTCTAATAGAATCTCGGCTATCGATGTACTCATTTACCATACTGCCCCAATCTTCCCATCTTAAATACACTAAATTGAAGAAGCCACTCACCCATCTAATCTAGTGATTATAGGATGACTTTGCCCACTTATCTAAAGGTAAGCAAAAACTATGAGTTGAGTGCCAACTTACCTTAAATTATAGTGAGGTTGGTCAGAATTATCTATGACTCCAAAATTTTTAATCTTCAGTACAATAAATTTGAGATATCCATATTAAATCAATATAATAATGATGTAATAAAGATAGTATTTATTACTATGGTAATAAATAATTAACATATTCATAAAGTCAAGTTAAAGCTTTTTGAGATAAGTATGAATGAAAGCAAAACCCAGAACTGGGCTCCTACTCTAACTTTTGCTCAGATGATACTGAAAATTATCTTTTTTCATTGGTACAGATTTTCAACACAGCTTTAACTTTATTTTTTTAATACTTTAGAAGCCTATTTTAACCATTACTGTGTTAATAGCCTTGGAAAAGAAATTACATATTTTGAGACGGCTGAAAATACCTAGTGCATATATTATTTGCTGCCCTAAGTCACCACAAATTCCAATATTCTTTATTAATAATAATATATAAATAATAACTTCACTAATAATAATTATTTCAAACCAAATCAATCACTGGTTAATATTGCAGGCCTTTCCATTTTATTTATTTTCTAAAGTAAAACTACCAGACTACATGAAAAATACCAAGTTTTAGATTTATTTCTTTGTTATAAATTTCAAATTTTTTACTATTTATTACCATTTTTAACACTCATAACTTGAATAAAAGTTTACTTCTAAAGTCAAGGTTTCAAGACACACCTTCAGATTCCTTGACTTTGGAGGGCAAAAAGTAATATTTAAAGAATGTGTATTTTTCATTATCTGCCAATTTTTCAGCTTACACTGTAAGCCATCTTCAGGGCTATCATGAAGGCGAGAGGGGATGTCGTGTCACCTGGATCATATGTTCAGTCATTAACATCCGCAGATAAAGAAAAATGCATGGTCAAAAAATCTCCTTTTGTGTATTTCTTATTATATGCAGATGTTTTGGCTTACAATGTAAGCAATCTTCAGGGCTATCGTGATGATGGCTTACAATGTATTCTGAAATGTCGGCAGATATTAAAAATTACAAATTTTTATATTTTGGTTCAGCCTTGAATGAACCCCAACAAAAAACATCTACTAATTAAGTAATAAATTGTTCAAATACATAACTAATTAGGCCAAAACCAAAAAGGAAAGTTTTCTATTTACAGAGATGGTGGATATACTTGCTAATAAAGCTAATTATTATCTTCTTAATGACATGCCACTAACTCAGAAATTTTTATTCTCTTTCTGATATATATAAATAACTCTAGGAGCAATTTCTGAAGGAATCCCACATCAAAACGAATATGATAGTGAATATGCTTGATGCGAGACAGTCATCTTAATGAGAGACAAACCCATCACATGAAGCTTCAGAATTGGACAATCTGGCTTTAGATACGGTCACTTACTCTCAGGGCCCTAGGTGCACAGAAGTAACCGCAAGAGCACATCTTGACTACATGCCCTCTTTACAGTGTATGGTAGTGCCTTAATGCCAAGGTAGAGGCTTTTCATGTGAATCTAAACATAAAAATGGCCCTTTTTGACAATCCCCATAATAAAGATAAGTTCTAATTTTTTTTTCTTTTTCTTTCTAAAGATAGTCCTTTTATGAAAATATATTAGTTCAGCTTTTGTACTAACCTACTTAAGAAAATTTTGAAGGAATGAAGTTACCAAGGCTATTCTCAGGACAGATTTAACAATTTTTTTTTTTATATACTTCCTCTGATCCTAACCATTCAATGTTGAGACACCAAAAATGAGTCACTAAAGTTACATTTTGATGTGCCAGTGAACATTCTGTAAGCTACATTTGCCATTTTTTCCTTAACGATATTAGGCATGTAGCTTTCAAATTCAAAACAAAAAGTCAATTATGTTCGTAAGCATAATCAGGGCAATAGAATTCATATATCTTATCTTCTTCTTTCTCTTCCTCCTAAGTGCCTTTCAGCATAGAGGTGCCTCAGTCCAGGCAAACCAAGCCTCCTGGTCTCGAGCCAGCGCCCTCATGGCATTCCAATTTATTCCTCTCTTCTCTCCTACACTTGTGATATAGTCAGTCCATTGAGTTCTGGGTCTCCCTATGGGACGTTTTCCTGTTGGTCTTGCCTCAAAGTATTTTCTGGCGTCCCGGTCATCATTCATCTGGCAGAGATGTCCAAACCATCTAAGTTGCTTGACTTCATATATCTGGACCCTTAATTTTAATTGAAGATCACGGAGGTACGAGTTTATTTTCTTAATGAAACTGGCACTTTTAAATAAAAAAAGAAAAACCAAGTTCACAATTTTAAAAAAATAAACCAAGAGAAGTGGGGAATTTTCCTGAAATATCGCCTGATTAAAAACTTTTTTTTTTTCTTCCCCTGATCATATTTTTAGTGCATTGAAACTTAACAGAGATTGGTCCACTGATAAAAGAAATATATAAGGAGTCATAAAGCAACCTTGAACAAATAAGTGTGGGGTTTACTCCCGTTCAACGAGTCTATTAAAGTATTAAATCAGAGAAATATCAGTTTGTGTTAACTGAAGTCTATAGTTTAATTTAAAATAGTTTCAGTCACTTGAAATATTCCACTATCGGAATGAAACTGAACTGATAAACTTAAATGACATATAAAAGATTTGGACTATTATTTAATAAGATCAGACAATCAGGAGCTAAACCCTCAATTTTAACAGCAAAAACTACTGAACGTAATTCAAGAGAGAAAAATCCCACTTACAAAATTGAAATAATAATAGTAGAATCTAGTCTGCAAATCAGCAAAATTATTTGGAGTTGAAAGGGCCAACCTGAAATCTGGCACATGATTAAAACTTATCTATCTCATTAAAAACTTTGTTCTGCTCTTCATCTTCATTTGAAGAGGCTTCCTTATAAGGCACAGAAATAGTAGAGCAAAATAAAGTTTAAAACAAAGTAATGTATTTTGTCCAGCCAGTAAAAAATGTATTTTTTTTTATAAACTTTGACTGAACACCGACAAATACTCCCTAATAATCTTCACAGTCAAAAATTCTCCATTGAACTCCTAAATTAATGTTTAAAATGCTGTAGAACATCAATTTAAATAATTACATTTTGTGCCACACAAACTGTTTTCATAAAATTATTATTAGTAAGTTACTGAAGAAATTGACAATTTTAAAAGGAGAGTTTTTTTGACCATAGATATTATTATTAGATGATTTTAAAACTTGGCTCTCCCTCGACTGTTTTCAACTAAAGACAAATATGGAATTCGGTTTATTTTATAAATTGTGTATGCTAGAGCAAGTAAAAAAAATACCCATATATACGTATTGAATTTTTTTTTTTTTTTTTTTTGCATTGACCATATTTATAACTTTTGAGTAGGATCAGTGGAAAAATATTTTCTTCTTCTTCATTATTGTATTAGTTTTCTTGAGAGTAATCTAGTACTATCAAAACTGTTTTTGTATCCTTTAAATGGGAAGAAAACTATTTATTGAGTCATGTTTTGTAACAGAACCGTTGAATAAATTAGATTAAAAGTCGAGTCATTGCAGCAGTATAAACAGCTAGATTTTCTTGGAGGAAATCTACAAAATAATTAAAATAACCAAGCATATAAATAATGCTAATTATTCGAAAATATTAATCACAAAATGCTACGTTACAAGTTATTTACTCAGATTTCAAAAGTGAAACATCAAACATATTACATACAAAAAAATGATAATTTATATTAAGAAAATGAATTGCATGAAATTAAGAAATGTATTAGAGTATTAGTTTTTAAAAAAAAGAATGAAAATTTCCTACTAAAAAGCAATGCAATTCTTTAATATTTAAATAACGGTACACAGAAAGTTAATGTAAAGTAAAACTTGTCATATGTCACAATTTGAAAATAAAATGGCGTCATGTTGGCGCCAACCAAAAGAGGAAATACCCCTATGTCATTGATTTCCAAAGGTAAAAGAATCAACTTTGTCCAGTAATCTCAATATATAGTTTATTTTTAAAAAATAATTACTTCACTTAAAAAATACTTTATAAACTCTTATAATCTATAATAGAGTATTACAGGAAATTTGTTTGGAAAAAAAAGTAGTAATATTCATTTCATACAATATAAAAATTAATCGTCTCAGATTACTAAGCTTTCATCAAATTCATTTATTTTTTAATAATGATTACAAAGTTTTAGAAAATATTTTAATTTACTTAATTTCTTTTAATCCATAGAATAGCAGTATGGAGTAGGAGGGGGGGATGTTTCCAGCCAATCATATATCTTGTTCTAATGAAACAGCTCTGCTTATTGGTTGAGCGGTTGTCTGGAACATTCTCGAAGCTTCCTAACATCAAACAATAAAACCAAGTGCTAGGCCGGAAAGAATCTCACTTTACTACAAGATTTCAAGCAGGAACGAACTCAAGTACATTATTCTAATTTAATTCTAATTTAAGGTGAGTACTTTATTGCACAATATGTACTTTTAAACGTTTATATTTGTCACATTTCAGCTGTTGTTAGTTTTTCTCGAGATTTACTAGGAAAATAGCATTTTACTTCTTGCCGTTGCCATGTGCTTCCTCTTTTCGAGTTCCTTGTTTTGTTCTCTTTGATAGTATTCTATCATCTTCTGGATTAATTTATATCAACTTCACTCCATAAATCATTGGTAATCCTGCTGGCCTTAAAATTTTCCTTTAATGGTATTATTTTATAGAATGCTTAACCCCATGACTCACAATGGTGGACAAGCGTTTCCTTGTACATACTAATATTTGACTTCTTCCATCCGTTATTAAAACTTCAGCTTTTATTTTGACTATTTCATGTAATAATTGGATTCTATTGATAATTCGTATTATGCATTTTTTCTGGCCTTTTTTTTTTTTTTTTCCTTTTGTCATTGATTTGTATGCATTGCTGTAAGTTTTACCGTACTGATAAGTCATTTAAAATTTTATTATACCTATTAGTTGATATCTAAAACGGATCAAGGTCAATCAATATGATTCAAGGACACTAAATATTTCTCTTACTCTCAAATAATATAATTTTCTTTTGTTTCAGTGTAGTATATTAAAATGGCTAAAGCACCTGCTGTTGGTATTGATCTAGGAACTACATACTCATGTGTTGGTGTTTTCCAACATGGAAAAGTTGAAATTATTGCTAATGACCAAGGTAACAGGACAACCCCAAGTTATGTTGCCTTTACAGACACAGAACGTCTTATTGGTGACGCTGCTAAGAACCAAGTTGCTATGAATCCTAATAACACAATTTTTGGTAAGTATAATTAATGTTTTACTGGAATCCCTTCTCTATGTAATTATTTGGCTTTATTTAATATTAATTAAAGCTTCAAATTTTCTCTTTCACATTTCTAAAGGCCTGAATATATCTTTAGGTCTAGAGGTAAGGGACAGGGGAAATCTTTTGAGACATTTCTTATTTTGTATTTTACATTGTTTTATCTGAAGAGGTGGGAGTTAAGTTTTAGTAATTATGATTAGATTTTATTCTAACCCCTATTTGTTTTCCTCATTTTTACATTAAGGAGAACCAAGGTACCCTCATTACTTTTGAAACTTAGCTTCTTTGGACAGCAAAAGAAGAAAGCAGTTCTGTTTAGTATGATTGTACCCCCAAGTATTGTGGGGTCCCTTCCCCCCTCTTTGTTCACGCAAGACTTATTTCGGCTAATATTTTCCTGAATATTGATAGTGCTTATTAGCTTAGTCCCTGCAATGGGGAAAAAACAACTTAATTTTATTTTAAATCTTATTTATTCTTGTCTTCAATTGTAAAATGAATTATCTTATCCTTAAGTAGACTAATTTATATGAATTAGTAGTGTTATTTGTGCTTATAAATTAACTTAAATAATCAGTGAAATAGTTTTTCCCATTTTACTAACTAATTCCCAATTTTCTAATAGGTTATAGAAAAGAAAGTACCACATTTTTTAGGATACTATTATTTTCAATTATAATTTTTGAACAAGTAGGCATAAAGAAAGAGTATTTAGTGTTATGGTTTCTAATTAAGATCATTTATCTGCTCCTGCCTATTTCTTCTGATTTGTTTATGTCAATTAAGTGTGATGTGGAAGTAAAGTTTATATTATATAGTTGCACCTATTTATAAGACAATAATCTTCTCTTGTGCATAGGATTTATTTGTTTACTAGAATTAATCTGAGATGTAAAAAATAAGAAGGTATAATTGACTTCTAAATCAGAAAATTATTGGTAGACTGCTTATTAGTTATTTTGGGTTTTTCTATTTTACAGATGCCAAAAGATTAATCGGTAGGAGATTTGAAGATGCTACTGTGCAATCTGATATGAAACATTGGCCTTTTGAAGTAATCAGTGATGGTGGTAAACCGAAAATTAAAGTGCAGTACAAAGGAGAATTCAAAACATTTTTTCCTGAAGAGGTAATTTCTTCACCCCTTCAACTTATTTTACTATTTTTACTCAATGGATGTCTTCAATTTAATATTCCTTTATGTCTGTCCTCATTGTATAATCTGCCTAAGTTTTTATGATTCTGTTTGACAGCATTATAATAAACAGTAAATTAAATGTTTTATTGTTTTATATTTATTTTGTGTATGGAAGTTATTGTGTATTGATATTCATCTAGAATGAGAAGTTAATAGAATATAAATTATTTGAAAATTAAAAGCATTTCTTTTTAAGGTTAGTGCCTTTTTCCAAGATAACCATAGGTAGTTAATCTTATTTAACAACTATTAAATGGCTATTAAGTTAATATATAGATAGTATAACATTAAGTAAGTATTTTTGTGTATTTCTTGCCCTTCTCAAAGTTAAAAGTTGGAACTGTGAAAAATTGAAATTGTGGCAGATTTAAGTAATTCATAATTAGGCAATTATTTATTTTCAAGCTTTGTTCTTAGTGAATTTTGCTTTTCATAGTTGCCAATATAACTAGGCTGTTCATAGTACCCATTCAGAATTTAATGTCTGTTTGGGCCTCCAGGCTGTCCGACATTTTTTTCTTAATCAATTTTTTTTTTTTTTTTTTTTTTTACATTATATTACACATTAAACTAACCTAATTAGTATGTATATCAATGAATGATAATTTCTTTATTTTGTTTGTTAACACCATGTTCTTGATTGTTTATGGTGTTAACTTTTATTTTACCGTTAATTAATCACTTTTTGAAAGTATTTATTTTTAATCATCTAGCAAGTATATTGAGAATTATAAACCTGCCCATCTCCCAATTATAAGTTTATTTTAAAGCAGATTCTAATTTTTGTGAAATGAGCAATGAGGACATCAATGATAAGACCATAGGACACTTCTGAATGTCATGTGATTATCTTTTATTCTGATGCTCATGAAATTCTCATAAGGTCTTAAAATCCAGGGGAAATTAAGTGTAACCTATATCTTAAACCTACCTACCCTTTGAATTTAGTTTTTAAAAAAAATATAGCCCAAACTGCTGGTCTAAATCATAGTGAAATTTCTGAAGTTTATCCATAGATCTTTAATTTAAAAATGGGTCTTAATTTTACAAACAAATTATATACTATATGTGAGTGTGTGTGCGCATGCGCATCAGTTAAATATTTAAAAACTGATTTTATTTTTGTATGTGTGAGTGTGTATTTATAAGCTTTGTTTTTATTTAATCTTGTTAGTGTTGCAAATAAAATTTAGTCATTTTTAGTCCTCCAGGTTGGTCAAAATCTCTTTGACTGTGTTTTACCTTTTTATTTTAGGTTTTCCCATGTGGAAATCTTATTATTCATGTTAACCACTTCATTATTTTTTTCCTTACTAAACCAACATTGGAGGAGCAAATATGATTAATTATTGAACCAAATGATGTATTAAAGCTTCTTTTTGTACAGCTGTTGATGAGTATCTGAATGGCTAAAATCAGTCATGGGGTGGGGAGGGGGCTTTAAAGGGAGATAAATTTTTAAATATTCATTATTAGTAGTTTTATGGAAACAATTTTTGAAACAAGCAGATATAAAAAGTAATTTTGATACATCTATGTGCTACAGTATTTAAATATATAATGTATATTAGTAAAAAATACATTTAATCAGGGCCAGTTTTCTAGTTATTAAATAAAATGTGCTATAATTGAGCAGTGATGACAAAACTATATTGACCATAGGACACTTCTGAATTGTCTTTTGATTATTTTTTGTACTCTGATGCTCAATACTAAATTTACATTTAGAATTGTATTGTCCATTCCTTATTATTCATACCTATCTGCAACATTTTAAATAATTATTATTCCCATGAAATAATTATTCTAAAAGCCATCTGTGAAAATCAAATCAATTTTGTCTAAAAACTTAACCGTTTATATTTTAAACTTTTGACTGTTACATTATATTTGTTTAGTCTTTACATCTATCTAATAATGTGGCTAAACCAAATCATTAGCTCTGCAGAACAACCTCTTAATTAAAGAAAAATTTCATAAAGGTAACACAGGATGTTAGCTAAAGATTTTTTTTTTTTACCCTTATATTTAGAAATAGGTTGTGAATAAACATCTATCAAAGTAAAGGGTTATTATTATTTCTACCACCAATGAATATAGAACTCTCATACCTTCTATTCTCCGTCTTCATTGGTTTCTGTACACCATCTCCCGTTGGCGAGCGCTTTCGGACATTGTCCATCTTCTGGCCGAATACATATGTTCACTGTCACGGTCGATATTCAACTGTGTTGTATACGGACCGTGACAGTGAACTTATGTATTCGGCCAGAAGATGGACAATGTCCGAAAGCGCTCGCCAACGGGAGATGGTGTACAGAAACCAATGAAGACAGAGAATAGAAGGTATGAGAGATTTATCAAAGTAATCTGCTTGGACTTCTCTCCTATGAGAAATAATTAAGTGCTTCTTTGATCTTTAGACACTTAAATGTTTATATATATTGCTTTTACCGCTGTAAGCTTTGTTTTGTTATTATTCTGGAGCACTCGCTCAAAATTGCCTTTTAAGCTGTCCTAGTTCTAGAAATCCCCTAGTCTATTGCTAAAAGTGTTATAATTTTTAAAATAACTGATCTTTTGTGTTCAGATTTCAATTGTGTAATTCTTGTGGTTAAGGCTTTTTATTTTTTAGTGGGTATTTTCAATTTGTTAGTATTTTTCTATACTTTTTTCTTACATATCCTGATTAAAATCTCTAAAATTGTATTAGGATCAAATTAGTTGTTAGGTATTAAAATTGTAATTTTGGAATAGTGGTTTTTATGTGTCTTCTTCTTTTCCTACAGATATCTTCCATGGTTCTTACAAAAATGAAGGAGACAGCTGAGGCATATTTAGGAAAGACAGTTACAAATGCTGTGATTACAGTACCTGCATATTTCAATGATTCCCAAAGACAAGCCACAAAGGATGCTGGAACAATTTCTGGCCTGAATGTTTTACGTATTATTAATGAGCCTACGGCCGCTGCTATTGCTTATGGTCTCGACAAGAAAGTAACGGTAATGTACCCAGGATCTTTTTTATCCTATTTTTACTATTATATTCATAGTCATCTATTGAACCAAATTGTCCATTCAGACAAAGAAAATATGTAAGATACTAGTTACTAAACTTAATAGTTAATAGTAAAATAACAAGTCTAAACTTTGTTCCTTATCGCAGTTATCTTATTTTGCACAATTGAAGTTAACATGCTACATAAATTAAATATAAAATTTAATAAGTAATTAATGAGAGGGGATAGGGAAAAAAAATCTATTTGTCCCAGCCAGGGATCGAACCTGGATCTCTGCTGGGAATTTAATAGGATATCTGGCTTGTCCCAGTGGTGTAATGCTTTGTATTCGGGCTTGGAAAGCAGGAGATCCATGTTTGATCCCTGGCTGGGATAAATCGATTTTTTATTCTATTCCCTCACATTAATTGTTTAAAATTTATGTAGGATAATAAACCACAACAAAATTAATATTTATATATAAAATCTAATGTGTGTGTATGTATGTATACTCAAATCTGCTGTTCATGTCATGTCAAAAAGTTAGGGGTTAGTTTGATCATAAATAGTTTAATGATGGCAAGAACTATCTTTAAGGTTATTTTTTTTCTTTTTTTAAAAATGTAATTCAATACTTGGTATATATATTTATATATTATTCCATGGGATATTAAAAAACTCTAAGGGTAACCTTTTACATGTTGAGCCTCAGTATATTAAGGACATGAAATATGTAAATTGTTGTTTTCTAGTTTTCTTATAATAATATTAGTTATGTTTTTGGGATATTTATGGTTGATATAATTGTACATCATTGTTACTGATAAGGCATATATTTTATATATATATATACACACACCAAATTTTATTGGTAAATCGAGTAGGAAAAACTTACCTGTAGCCATTACTTTTTAATAAGTAATAACATTAATTTCTTATTACAGGGTACTGGAGAAAGAAATGTCCTTATTTTTGATCTTGGTGGTGGCACATTTGATGTGTCTATTCTAACCATTGAAGATGGAATATTTGAAGTCAAGTCAACTGCTGGAGATACCCATTTAGGTGGTGAAGATTTTGACAACAGAATGGTTAATCATTTTGTCCAGGAATTCAAGAGAAAATACAAAAAAGATCTAACTCAAAACAAGAGAGCCCTTAGGAGGTTGAGGACAGCATGCGAGAGGGCAAAGAGAACTCTTTCATCTTCCACCCAAGCAAGTATTGAAATTGATTCTCTTTATGAAGGAACAGATTTCTATACTTCAATCACTAGGGCCAGATTTGAAGAACTTAACGCTGATTTGTTCAGGTCAACTATGGAGCCTGTTGAGAAATCCCTTCGTGATGCCAAGATGGACAAAGCACAGATCCATGATATTGTACTAGTTGGAGGTTCTACTCGTATTCCTAAAGTACAAAAACTTCTTCAAGACTTCTTCAATGGGAAGGAGCTTAATAAGTCCATCAATCCTGATGAAGCTGTTGCTTATGGTGCCGCTGTTCAAGCAGCTATATTGCACGGTGATAAATCAGAGGAAGTCCAGGATCTGTTACTGTTAGACGTCACTCCTCTATCTCTTGGTATTGAGACTGCTGGTGGAGTCATGACTGCACTTATCAAGCGAAACACAACTATTCCCACAAAGCAAACCCAAACCTTCACCACTTACTCAGATAATCAACCTGGTGTGCTGATTCAAGTGTATGAAGGTGAACGAGCAATGACTAAGGATAACAACTTGCTTGGAAAATTTGAGCTTACTGGTATTCCGCCAGCTCCTCGGGGTGTCCCACAGATTGAAGTTACATTTGATATTGATGCTAATGGTATTCTTAATGTCACAGCTATTGAGAAGTCCACTGGCAAGGAAAACAAAATCACTATTACTAATGATAAAGGCCGATTGTCCAAAGAAGATATCGAAAGGATGGTAAATGATGCTGAAAAGTACAAAGCTGAAGATGACAAGCAGAAGGCAGTCATCGCTGCAAAGAATGCTCTTGAGTCTTATTGCTTCAACATGAAATCTACTGTTGAAGATGAAAAACTTAAAGACAAGATCTCAGACAGTGACAAGACAACCATATTAGAAAAGTGTAATGAAGTTATCCGTTGGCTTGATGCTAACCAACTCGCTGAAAAAGAGGAATTTGAACACAAACAAAAAGAGTTGGAGCAACTTTGCAACCCTATCATCACAAAACTCTACCAGAGTGGTGGCATGCCAGCTGGAGGTATGCCTGGTGGAATGCCTGGAGGATTCCCAGGTGCTCCTCCTAGTGCTCCTGGTGGTGGTGCTGGACCTACCATTGAAGAAGTCGATTAAACATTCCATTCTTATTCTTTAACTTTTACCCCATCAAGACATTTAATCTCTCTTTTTTTTTTTTTTTTTTTTTTTTTTTTCATTTCTTTCCTGACCTAGTCATCCTAAATCCCTATTTAATTTTATTCTTGCAAGTTAACTATGAACCTTAATTTATCAGCCTTGGTGTGCGTTAATGAGTATTGAATACACAGTCATAATTCACTTTGAAAAAATAGTGCTGCTAAAGTAAGGTTTTAAAAACTAAGTTTTGTCATGGTAAACTTGTACAATTCATTCCCATTTAATGTATGCAATGAAAATGTTCTTTTTTTTTATATTGGATTTCGCTTCCCTTAAAATATAATAAATTGTACAATATATTGTTTTTTGTTGTACACATGATTTTATGTAAAGAAATGATAAGAATTTTGTACCTTAGTTTGTTATTCTTGTTTCGTAATCTTGTTTGGCTGTTCAAACTTTTTGGCAATCAATCCTTTCGATATGTTCTAAATTTTTATTGAAAACTTTTTTGACTCAAAATTATTTAAAAAAAAAAAAGTAATAACAGTATAAGCTTGTTTTATTTCTCCCAATTGTCATATGTATATGAAGAGAGTTGAAGTTTTTCAGAATTATTTAAGACTACTGTTATGTTCAGTAACAAATCTCTCCTTTAGCTAGAGCCTTTTAGGGTTTGCCTATGTGAAAGGTGTCAAAGATTAACAATGTGTTGTTCTAACTACATTTAAAAAATATAACTTCTGAATTTACAGTGTCAGCTAACCAAGATATTTCATTACATATTCTGAAAAATGCTGTGTAAGCATAATACTGTTAAGGATATTTCAATTATTTGAACATCAAGATTTGTTGACCTTGTAAGTTTTGTGAGGAGAGGTGGTCCAAGATTTCGATCTTGCTAGCTAAAGAATTAAAAACAATTTGTAACCCAAAAAGTTAATTTTAGCCAACATTTTAACCTTCATCAAGAGAGCTTATGCACGTATGTGTAACTACATCATGATAGTATTTTTTTACTGGCAGTATATTGATTAAATATTTATATTTCTCTTCAAGGGACTAGACTCATCCAAAACTCTTAAGGATAATAAATTTTTCAAAAGGAATTTTTGCCAGCTTCTTGTGTCTTGAGTAAGCTCACTTCGAAGCTGTTCACTTTCAATGTGTCTACAATCATCCAGAAAATTACATTAAAAACTAATCTTGTGTATCTAAAAGTTTTCATTCACATTTTCCTCTTCTAAATTATTTATCTTCTACATTTTTGCAAGCATGAAATCATGCCCAATTATTCTAAGATGATTTTAGTTGGGGTTCGGTCGAGGTAGATCACAAATATAAATACTACAACCCGATTGCTTATAATTCTCTAGCACCTAGATGTTACGGCCTTCCCAAAATACACAAACCTGATAATCCCCTTCGCCCCATTGTCTCCAATATTAACTCTCCCGCATCTAAGCTCAGCCAATTTCTGCTTCCATCCTTACAAATTATGAGCCGACAAAACCATTATGATATTAAAAACTCATTTGATCTGAAAACACAGCTGGACTCTTTAATTATACCTAAAGGATACATTCTTTGCTCCTTGGACTCCGAATCCCTCTTCACTAACATTCCTATAGACAAATCCCTCCAAATAATTGATAAAAATTGGAATACCATCCGTGACCATACTACACCATCCCGGTCGGCTTACCTAGAGTCCCTTTTCCTTTGTTGTACTTCCGGGTACCTCCTATACCAAGGTAAATACTACAACCAGATTAACGGTCTGGCTATGGGAAATAACCTTGCTCCCGATATTTCAAACATCACCCTTAACGACCTCCTCGACTCTATCCTTCCCCGTCACACAACGACATTTTCTTCCTTAGAACATATGTCGACGACCTTTTTCTCATCCTCAATCCCGAAAAAATCCCTCAGATCCTTACTGCATTTAATTCATACCACCCTCGTCTGAAATTTACCTTAGAAAAGGAATCGGATTATCAACTTCCCTTTCTTGACACCCTTATCATCCGGAACACCAATGGTTCCATCTCCACTGACTGGTATAATTAAGCACACATACTCAGGTCGTGTCCTCCATTTTAACTCATCTCCCCTCATCATCAAAAAATTAATGTGGCCAAAAACCTCATCTACAGATCACTCACTCTCTGACAAGATTTTCTACAGAAAAAATATTAAACGTGTTACTGACATCCTGTCCAATGGTTTTCCTACTCACACCATTAAAAAACTTGTTAAGGAATTTTTTATTTCCTCTTCTCCAACTATCCCCCTCCCCCAAAATAACGACCTTGTTTTCCGTTCTCTTCCTTATATTCCAAAACTGTCTGAAAATATTAAGAAATCCCTCAAAAAAACTTTTCCTAACCTCAAGCTTTCTTTTTCCACCAATANTTCAACAACAGCCACGTCTATCTGAAACCACCTTCAGATACCAAGTTCGTTTCTTCATCCTAATATCTATAGCAAACCTGGACCACTAAGGAGGGAGGGAGGGGAGATGTTAGGAGCCTGTGAGGACAAGTATCCTCCCATAAAATCTCTAGTAATGAAATCATGTAGTTCTGTTCAATGTGGTGTATTGCTATATGTTTACATTGACAAATTTTGTTAGAAATCACTTCTTTTTAAACCCATCATATATAAAGTTGTTTAATTTTTCTAATAAAATCTTGGCATAAATTTTGTTGTCAGTCTAAGCAATAAATCAATATTATTTATATACCAAGTAATACAATAACATGAACCCTGATTATAACATCAAGAATTATATTATGTGTTTTAGAGGTAAATTTGTTGATTATCAAGTTTAATGAAGAAGGGATTAACAGCAGGAATGGTCTTGGCAGTTAAAGGATCAAAATGTTTATTCAACCACCAAGATAAATTCCTGAAAAACCTCTCTTCAGATTACCTGTTATTTTAAACCCATACCCATATTCTTCAATAAAACACATTCATTATAGGTGACTATGTAGTAGTAAAAATAGATCATTGGAGGGCAATCAACTTCTAGGTTATTTCGCCCTATAAATACCCTTTAATATATTTACTATAAGTTAATGAAAGACAGGAATCAGGATTATTTCGACCACTATAACAACCTAAATTAATGGTTTAATAAATTATTAACTTAAATAATATCTCATTCTTTAATTAAGATTTTCCAGGCTATACCTGCTTTTTAAAGAAAGCTTAACAGCCCATCCACTGTAGAGGGAGTTGTTCCCAAGGCACTCCGCCATATTTCTTCCAATGCCTTCCCTAGTGACTAGTTAGTAATCATAATCTTATATGGATAGGCATACAAGGATCATAGGTTCTACACCTTCATTATTCTCTGTATAAATATGCAAATAAGTATTGGTACTGATATGAAGAACATCCTATGTAGACGATAACCATGGCCTGACCCAAAAATTTTATCTCAAAATTGGCTGGTTTCAATGATAAAACTTCGAGGGATCTATATTTTTGCCCTCTAAGCTAATATTCCGTATGACAGACATTATTAATGTCATACACATGTAAGTTAAGATGCTGAAAAATCTGGTAAATTTCTCCAGCATGATTTATAGATGTATTGGTCATTCTACTTTATCCAATTTAGGGTTGCCCTTATCAGAGACAGAGTAGCCTGCTAGTGGTCTTGACCAGGCCAGTTTCCCTCTTCTGAACCTCATTGACACAAGCCTGTCACATCCTCTGCCTTCAGATTAGCTTCAACTCGAAGGCTCTCCAAGATCAGATTCGTAGTGTCTGATCCACAAACGTTTCCTTTCTATCCATCTTGGCATGTCCTCCTCGAACCTCTTAATTCAGGCCCCTATCCCAGTCTGCATTTTCTCTGTTGGCCATTACCATCGAGTGACTCCTTTACTCCGCGCCACGGATCCTCAGGTGCATATAAATTCAATGGAGGTAACATTTATAGATGCATGTGTCTAGGATTAGATTAGTTTTCTTGAACTCTTGCTTTAACTTTTCCCTCTTGAGTCTGACAAACAGTTCTCACACTAACTTAAATTAAAAAAAAAAAGCATTAGTCAGCAACTTTGCTTACCAATGACCAAATGGAAGATTACTGTTTTAACCTTTACTGCGAGATATTTCATTTATCTATCAGTAGTTCCTTTAGCACAAGTCCTCTATTTGCTGAATAATATATACTTCTGTATGAGGTTAAGTTTTAGGAACCTAAAAAAGTACAGCCATAGAACCTGACAGAAGGTTTGAAGCATGGAGCATCCTCAATGCTGAAATGACATCTAAACTGAAATCATGAAAAGCTTCTGAAAAAAATGTCTTACAAAGTAAAGTACTTAAAATGTGAGGAGAGCAGCACATAGCTATAATACATCAGGTAGTGCACAAGATCTAAAGAGAGGAAAAAATACCAGAAAGCTGAAAATCAGTCTCATGTGCTTAATCTTGAGGAGAGGAAGAAAATTTTTTAATCACATAGAGAAAAGTGAGTTATTTAAGTTTTCATAGGTTGTTAGTTTATCAGGGTTCCAAAGAGAGAAGACGGGATATAATATTTAAGCAGTCTGCCAGAGGCGCTATCTCCTCACTACTTTTGATAACCGTTAGTAATTGTTTTATTTTATTATCCTCATTAAAGCTCATTGACTTTAATGCAATCCCTGGAGATGGCAGTAACTCCTTATCTAGTCAAGAGGTGCAACATGCTATATCAAGAGTAGTGTGTTGCATTGCAAATTAGAGAATGAAGATAAGGTTTCAATTAAACAGTTGAAAAAGGACAAGTGCTGTTACTTCACACAAATTTGTGAGGTAGGACCTAATGGAGTCAAACAGCTAGTCTGTACAAGCAACTAGACTAAAAACAGAACTAACAATTAAAATTAATATTATATGTAGTTGTTGCCCACAAAACAGCCAGGGGAAGAACACTGTGAAAAATGTGTGCTAAGACAAGCAATATACATAAAAGTATCCTAGTGTAATTTCTAATACTCCATCCATTGAAAAAAAAAAATCACCAATTCATATTGAACAGTAGCAGAGACATTCATTCACAGTAAAAGTTCTCAATATATTCGAGTGTAATAACAATAGTTGCTACTAATATCATAATATAACACTGGGTACTAAGTACAATTTGCAATGTAAATTGGTTTGCCACGCCACCTACCCCCTTTTGTTGAAGAGTTATTGACAAGAAAGTTATTATTGCAGCATAAAATATTCTAAATAATTGACAAATTACCTCATGGTATTGCGAAAAAAAAAAATCTTTGATGATAGAGTTGAAGTGACGTCAATAATGTACCACTGCTTAAGTAAACACATAATCCCAGAAATTAAATGTTTTTCTATAAAAAAATCAAGTACTGAAGACTGTATTTTATACTATCAAAAACATGGAATTAATAACTCAAGTAACTATTTTGCACAATTCTATTTAAGGATGAAACAAATTTTGTTTAAGAACTGGTATCAACTGAAAAAGTCTCGACAAACAGATGTATAATTAATCAGATTTTAATGTATCATTGAAGTTACACATGGCTAACAGTAAATGACAATATTTAATTAAAAAGCCGCAGTGAACAATGAGTGTATAGGATGGTCCTTCAAAGTTTGCAGATTGAAATGTAAAAAAAAAAAAAACTGTTATTAGTTCAAATGGAGTTTTTTGACCTCAGAGAATATTAGTAGATTTTTTTTGTTGGGATTTGGTCACGGTAGACCCAAAAAAATACAATTTTAAAAAATGTGTATTTTTTAATTATCTGCCGTTTTGGCAGATAATAAAATATCCCATATTTAATGGATCTATCTCCACAAGTTGGTACACTAAGCACACTCTTACTCAGGTCGTCTCCTCTATTTTCACTCATCTCACCCTCATCATCATAAAATGTATGTGGCAAAAAATCTTATCTATTGGTCACTCACACACTCTGACAAGACATTCCACAGCAAAAATATTAAACATTTGACAGACATCCTTTCTAATGATTTACCTACACACACCATTAAAAAATTTGTATTCTACTTTTCCACTTCCCAAACAATGCCCCCCTTCCAAAATAATGACCTCATTTTCTGTTTTCTCCCCTATACTCAAAAAAATTCCTGTAGATTCAACGATCAAAAATATGACAAACAAAAACTAATAAAAACTGCCCACACATTTGACTTCGAGAGCATAACCATTCTTTCCACTGAACCCTATGAACACAAACGCCTATTATTTGAAACCATTCACATAAACTTACAACACAATCCAATTAATGACAGAACTGACATAGAACAAATTTCTTCAACCTTTTCAACATTCTGAGAAGACCACTTGCCCTCCTTTAAAAATAAACCAATTTTCCTTTTTCAAATAATGTTATTAATTGTGGTATGTAATGGCACGATTAATTTTATACAAGAAATGCAAAGGTTGCTAGAAAAAAAATCTTGCTACCTCAGCCAGGTCTCGAATAATCTCTTGTATAAAATTTAATGTGGGATTCATACCACAATTAATACCATTCTTTTAAAAAGAAATATAGGAAAAAATGAGTCTAACAAATAGCCAACGTTAGCTCCTTCGAGAGAAGACGATATATTTGCCTTACTTGGGGGTTTAGACTCGGGGTATAGTGCAGGGAGTTGGAGAGATTATCTAACCTGAGGCAGGAGGCGGTGGTGCAGGGGTCAGCATGCCTTTTCGGAAAGTAGGAGATCTGGGTTCAAGTCTCTGCTGAGAAAGTAGGATTTTTTTTTTTTGGCTCCCTTTGCAATTCTTGTATAAATCTGTCTTACTTGTCTCCTAGTTCCTTAGGCTACTTATCCACAATAATTCCTACCTTTTTCCTGGTAATGCCCCCTTTGAACTTGCCGCCTCATACCATCTACCCTTCCACCACCCACGTTGTCCATCTAAAAAATGTCTCCCTACCTCTTAGTCATGAATATGGGATCCTGGTGACGCATCCTCTTTCGTTTTCATGTTAAATTTTTCATAGTTGTTTATTTTCTTTCCCCACAACAATCAATATCACATTAATTTTAGTTATGGCAATTCTATGCAATAACAATATAAATCATTTAATTTTTTTTGTTTTCTTATGACATTGTATTTTAACAGCCCTGAAGATGGCATACAATGTAAGCCAAAGTGCTGGCAGATAATTAAAAATGCATATTTTTTAAACTGTTTTTTTGGATCTACCTTGACTGAACCACAACAAAAAAACTTTAACTAATTAAATTTTATTATTATTACTAAACAACTTTCAATACAATACACAATAAAATCAGTATTTCTTTTGTTTACACATGTAGTGTCTGTGCTTTTTAATTAACATATTGTCATTATAGGTTTTAATATATTTTTCAAAGTTACTGTCATAAAAAAAAACTATTACCTTGTTTATTGTTATATTATTAATTGCTTATAAATTGTATTGCATATTTATTATTTCCAAGCCAATTATAAAAGTATAGATGAAAAATGATCAATCATATTACACAATAACAGTAAAAATGTAAATAAAAAATTGTGGATCTGTCAGATCTACCACAAACCACAATATTAAAGGAGAGGGTGCAATTCCTGCAGGTTAACCTAAGCGAGTTTACTTCTTTAAGGGTCATGAAACTAAATATGTACAAAGCATGTAATAAATGTTACAAGTTTATGATTTTCACTTTGGCAATAAAGAATTTTCTAATATATATAACCATCACCCCAAATATGAAGGGTTGCCTGTATCTTATGTTACAAAGTACAACTCATTGTTTGTAATCATGAAGAATAATTTTTTATGATCATATTCTATGAAGAAAATATTTAATATACCTGAGCCCCATATATATATATGCAATGACCATATGGGATGAATGGCTAATTCACAAATGTAGCTAACAACATTAATAGGATGGCTTAATATAAACATAGACAAATAAACACTTATAATGGGTTCATCTCCAAAGTAGGCCTTAATAACATTTCATTATGGAGTTCCAAAAATGACATATTCTCTCATTTTTAGTCAGCAATAGTTTCAATGCACTTTTTGAGAAAACAGCAATATGAAAAAAACAAAACACTCGACAAATAAAAATTGAACTTTGAAATAGTGACCCCCCAAAGATAATGAAGGATTAAGTGGATGCACTAATGAAGAAGTGACTAAAATATTAATAAACAATTGCAATTGATCAAAATAACTGTCGATTTACTAAATTGTAAATTGCTGTTAACCACCTGTTATTGGACGTATGTCAGTTGGTAGAAATTCTTTAAAATAAATTGCATCCCTGCAGATAAACTTAAATATTTATGGTGGGAAAGTAAGTACATCTCAATAAACAAATCAATAACAATGGGAAATTTCCATTTAAAATTTTTTTAGAATGATGTAGTTAATAAAACACATTAGATAGAATAATGGAGCAGTATGCTTGTTAAGATGAAAATATAAAAAGGTTGAAATAAAAACACAAAACAATTTTAATTTTATTTATTAAGTGACTAGATATTATACAAAAATATAAAAAAAATTAATAAGAACAAATGATCAACAATAAAATATTGTACAATCTTGAGTCAGAGCTCCATCAAGTGTATTTAACCAATTCCATATTTAATACCTTCTTCTTATATAATAATCTGAAAATAAAAAGAAGGACCATTAAAGAAATGGCTTTTAGCAATATTTAAATAAATATGATAAAACACACATTTTATAAAAGCACTAAGAAACCAAAATAAAATATTAAATAGCTTATAAGTGCTCCACATACATGATGCATTTACATCAATCGCACAGCATATCTCTTTTAAACTCACAAACAGAATATACTGACTTTTTGATACATACAGCCTCAAAATTAGTAAAACATACAAACTGAAAAAAACATTCAAAGTACAAAATCCACACAAAACCAACCAGAGTTAATGTAAATCCATAGTTTGGGAGCACACAAACACACACACGCTCACCTTTTACACATTTTAGCTGAGGCTCCATTCATCATCCTATTGCATCATCACACAGTCAACAATCCCGACCGCACAGCTACAACTCCAAGAGCCCTTCATATGTTTCAATGCATCCTATCAAAAGCAAATTAAAAAAAAGAAAAGAAAAAAAGAGAGAGAAAAGAAGATTGATCAGAAAAATATCTGATTTTCATTAAGAAAATGTTTCTCAATCAATACAGTTAGAAGAGGAATATAGGTAAAATAATAATTCTTTTAATTCAGAAAGTCTATAATTATGAAACAAGGTACACTTCTGGTATTTAAAAAAAAAAGAATTCCGAAAACAATGGCATTTGTTATAGCAATGTAGAAAGTAAAGAAAAGTGTGAAGGACTTAGAATGCTATGCCCCTAAATTGGTGATAAAATTATCTTAAAAAAGAAACATTAGTTATTTGCTTTAAGATAATTAACTCAATATTTATAAACAACCACACACCATTCTAATTATTCACATTAAATGTGGAAAAATATAACAAGACTCATCATATCTTAAATGCACTCAATAATCATACTCCAAGAGTCATAAAATAATAACAATCACCACATCATTCAAATCGCTCACAAACCTTATCACATTTGTATACACATTCTGGAAATTATAAGAGTAATCTTAAAAAAGAAAAATAAATTAAAAATATAAAATAAAATAAAAATGAAATAAACAGACTATTATATTGGTCTTTTATAACAATCATATTACTCAACACTATTTCTAATAAAGAAAACTTGTAAATAATTAATACAAACTTACTTTATTAAGTTTTAATTTTCACTATATATTTCTTTCAGGAAATAAAATATAAGTCAATTCTATACATCATTTTAAATAAAATTATTAGAACAATGATCATGATCACTCCTAAATAAAACACACATACATTTGTAGAATAAATACAAAACTTTAAGTACTACAAGCTCACTAATCAAACTTTTGAAACTTGTAGTTGTCTGATTTACCATCCCGTTGTTGCCAAGGTCCTTGCTGTTGACCTGAATTATTCTGAGCATTTTCTGGCACAGCTTGGTTTCCTCCCTGATTCATCCAGTTAAGAAATCCTGCCTGGGGAGGTTGAGGCGGTGCCCCACCTTGTTGCCCGCCACCAAATTGCCCCGTGTTATTAGGGTACTGGGGGGCAGGTGGCTGGCCCTCACCACCTCCCTGGCCTTGGTTCCCCTGCAGGTTCCCAATGAGCCCCCAGCCAGCCTGGTTGAGAGCCGCTACTATGGCAGGGTTCATTGGAAGTGCTGACAGGTTAATCCCAGCCATCCCTAGAGGGTTAGTTAGGTTTTGGCCACCTGTCCCCCCACCTGCCCCTCCCTGACCAGTGATACCTAGTGCCTGAAGGTTAGGCATGTCTAAGTTACCCCTATTCCCAGGGCCACCTTGACCCCACGGCCCAGGCCCGCCTTGCATGTTACCTTGGTGCTGTTGAGGATGGTACATGTGAGCTCCATTCCCGCCTGAACCATATCCTCCCCCATAATTACTGCCTTTCTGGTCTCTTCCTCCACCTCCTCGCATTGAATTATATCTGTTATTGTAGTCTGTCTTGGGGGAGGCTTCAGAAACGTGTACTGATGTCTGCTTGATAATATGGTCTTCTCCACACAAACTTTGTGCTATGTCGGGGTCCAAAAATGTGACAAATGCAAAAGCTCTAAATGGCTTTGGAATAAAAACATCTGTCACTTCACCATATTTTGAGAAATATTCACGTAAGTCATCTGCTGATATATCTTCCGTACATCTCCCGACAAAAACTTTGCAGGGTACTTGTTGTTGAGCACCTTCCTGAAAAGGTAAAAGTTTATTAGACTACAANTTTCAATACTAATTAATAGTATATATATATATTTTTTTCTAAAATTGATGTTCTTCAAGATTTTTACTAAAACCCATATTAAAGAAAATATTTAAGAATGTAACTAAAAATATTGAGCCCCCACCCTTCACAAAATGTTTTGTTTAATCCGGCGTGTCATATCAAATTAGTTATCTATTCTAACCTATGACCATCGATAATATAACATAGGAAAGCAGTTCAGTTTACAATTCTTACAATAGACTTTTATTTGACCGAGTTCTTTAAAAAGGTTATTTTGAAAATTTAAAAAGTAGATAAGGTAGGATATAAGTTACATAACACTTCTATCAATGTTCCTCATAAGGGAATTCATTTCATTTCCTAATTTTGGAGCTCAAACTTCAAGCATCATCACACGTTCAACAATGTAGGGATTACAAATCAGTTTAACAAAAGTAAATATTTTCAAACCTATTAATAGAAAATTAATTTCTATGGTACAGCACTGTATTAGTATATCAAAAGTGTATAAATTATAATAACGACCTCAAGCATTACAATAATTAAAATTTAGTTCATATATTTTATTAAATTGTGTTCCTAATAATAGATTATGGAAACCTATAATTAGGAAACCTTGAGGAGTAGATCAGATAAGATCAAAGTTACAATCGCTAATCACATTATTCCTCATCAGGGAATTCATTTCTGAACTCAACCTAATTAAGGAAATCAAAATCGGAGAATCATCATATCCACTCATCAATAAAGAACCAACTTAATATTTGAGTCTTTGTAATGTATATGAGACAGATAAAAATACATTTAAATTCATAGAGAAAATTTATTGAGAAAGTCACTCAGTTTACCATACTCAATTTTATTTTAGAATTCATTCCCAAACTAACAAAAAGAAAACCCATTCATTAATTGTATTGGTCATTAGGTTCTTCGCAAAAGAGAACACAAACACCTAGTAAGAATATTATCAGAGAAGAAAGTACCGATTCTTAGGGAATATAAATTTGAAAAGTTCTAATTTGTTTGATAAAACAATTGTATTAGGGAATGAAGAAAAATTTGTATTTTTAAATTCAATATGTCTTATATGTATAAGATGAACAGACATATATAAATGATGAATTCACTATGGTTTGAAAATGTGTAAGTCCTATTTAAAGCAAATTTCTTATATTCATAATAATAATAAACATTAGTTTAAAAACGACCAATAAATTCCAAGCAAGAGAGTAAAACATTGTATGTATAAATTATAGCCCTCCAATGTAAATAATGAAGAGTAGTACGATGATTAACGAATATAATTTAATACTGGCAGTATTTTCTTTTAAGACAAATAGAATTTGGTTTGTCTTTTGTTTTAAAATAAGTACACAACTGTTAATTGTTTATTCTCATACCAGGTATGCAAGTTTAAAATGTCGTTTTAATTCCAATAGAATGCGCTCTTAACCTATTGAAGGATTTGCTTATCTCTAAACGCTATTTTGTTTGTTAGTCATTTGTTTACAAAAGTCAGTTGTTTTTAAGTCGTTTACGTGGACGTATCATACCTTTCTTTGGTGTTAAAAATGTCTAATTTTAAGCCAAATAAAGAGCATTTGCGGCATGTCATGATTTTCTTATTTAATCAAAAGAAAAAGGCATCTGAATGTCATCGAATTTTTGTTGAGACTTATGGCGATCTTGCTCCAACCGTCAAGACATGTGAACGTTGGTTTCAACGTTTCAAACG